>CM042808.1:12724775-12804060 GCA_009982885.2 Hyles vespertilio | reverse complement strand
GTATAACACATCGTTTAACGTTTATTTTCCCCCAGTTAAACTTGAAACATTATACTACAGAAGAACAAATATGCTATAGAGAATTTAGGCGCAAAGTATCCCAGACATTTTTGTACCTTACTGGTTGATATGCTATTAACGCTAACATTTATGAACATACTATTAATTTGAAAAATAATGTTAGTCCCAATATTACAAAACCGTATCGATTGCCCCATTCCCAACGAAAGAAATTAAAGACCAGATTAATAATTGTTACAGGAAAAAAATATAGAAAAATGTATAGTAGTTGTCTAGCCCAGTTTTATTGGTTCCTAAAAAAAGCAAATAATACAGGTGAAAGGAAAATGAGATTAATAATAGATTATCGCAAATTAAATAACGTAATAGAAGATGATAAATTTCCTCTTCCAAATATATCTGAGATATTAGACGCCTTATCAGGAAGATTTATTTTACACCCATTTAGATTTATACAATAGTTTTTATAGCATAAACATTGGATAATAATAGCAGAAAATACACTGCTTTTTGCTCAGGGCAGTATCAAATGACACGTATGCCTATGGGCTTAAAAACTAGTCCAGGATCATTTTCTCGAATGATTAACATGGCTATGGCTGGTCTTACATATGAGAAATGCTTCGTTTATATGGACGATTTAATAATATTGGAAATTCCTTAAATACACATAACAAGAATTTACAAGACGTATTTGAACGTTTAAGAAAAGGTTAATCTTAAGTTAAACCCAGAGAAATGTGATTTTTAAAAAGCAGATATTAGATTTAGGGCATGTTGTTTCGGGTGACGGTATTCAACCGATCCATCCAAAATTGAAGTTTTACAAAATTACCCTCTTCCAAAAACTGTCGATGATGTTAGAAGATTTATTGCGTTTGTTAATTATTATAGAAAATTTGTACCAAAATTTTGCAGATAAAGTTAATCCTTGATTCATTTGTGTAAGAAAAATGTTCCGTTCATATGGGATATTAGTTGTCAGGAAGCGTTCAAAACTCTTAAAAATTGTCTCATTTCACCGCCTATATTGCAATATCCAGATCTCACTGAGAAAAATCAGTTCATTGTACAAACAGATGCATCTAATTTTGCTGTAGGAGCAGTTTTGTGTAATAAAGACCAAAGACCAGTAGCTTACGCTAGTAGGACTCTAAATAATCGGAGAAAAATTATCCTACAATAGAAAACGAGTTGTTGGCTGTTGTTTGGGCAATAAAACATTTTAGACCCTACTTATATGGAAAAACATTCAAAATTCAGACAGATCATAGCCTTTAGTTTACTTATTTACAATGAAAGATCCGTCGAGTAGATTGATGAAGTTTAGACTATTGTTAGAAGAATACAATTTTACTATTGAATATATAAAAGGTTCAAACAATGCAGCTGCAGATGCATTGTCGAGAATCAATATATCTTCAAATGATTTAAAAGAGATGTGTGAAAATGTCATAGTTATGACAAGAGCCCAAAAGCAGAAGCAAGAAAATAATTCTGGTAGACCTTTGGGAGACACAAGTTCTAGCAACGATTGGCCTGATCAACCAAAAGTTGTGGAAACGAATGTCATTCCTAAAGATCATATCGAATTATCTTTTATTGAAAAAGACAAGTTAGATTTGTTGCGGAGAACAAATGATGTAAAGTATGAAAGCCAAACATTGTGTTATGTTCCTAATCATGAAGCGATATATATTAATACAAGAATTCTCAATCACAAATTACGCCAGCCGAAATTTGTGAGAGAACTTGATAAATTATGTAAGAAATTGAATAATAATGATTTATATTTTAAGGTCACAAAGTCGAATAATATATTTTAAAGAAGTTGTCTAGTGAAATACAAAAATGTGGAACATCTGTTCTACCTAGACTCTGTGTTTTAAAGATGTGACAGGATATATAATAATGATGATAAAAAAGTAATACTAAACGACTTCCATCTCCTTCCCACAAGTGGCCACGCGGGGATGAGACGGATGTTGAGTAATATAAAAAATACTACTTTTGGCCTAGTCTAGAGAAAGATGTAGTTCAATTTGTGAAACGATGCGATAAATGCCAACGATACAACATTCAATATCGATAAAAGAACCCATGGTAATTACATCAACCGCAAATACTGCTTTGAAAAAGTTTTTCTTGATATAGTTGGTCCATTAGATAGGGACAATGATAATTTTTCATATATACTAACTTTACAATGCGAACTTCAAAGTATGTTGAAGCTTATCCATTAACTTCCAAGACAACAATTGAGGTAGCGAGATTTACGTTATGGTATACCCAATTGCATTGTGTCAGATCGAGGTAGTGAATTTATGTCTTCGACTATGAACGAAGTGTGCAAACTGTTACATGTGAATAAACTTAATTCAACAGCCTACCACCATCAAACTATTGGCTCCTTGGAAAATACACACAAACATTTAAATTCATTTTTACGTATTCAGTGTGACAACCATCCAGAGACGTGGAGCCAATGGATACCATTTTGGTGTTTTTCATACAACACTTCGGTACATAATGGAACTAAATTTTCACCTTATGAGCTAGTTTTCGGAAAGAAATGCACTTTACCGAGTAATTTATCTAGCAATGTCGTAGATCCGTTATATACTTTTGATAATTATCCACTTGAGTTGAAGTTTCGTTTACAACTATCCCACAAAGAAGCTAGAGAAAATCTACTTAAAAGCAAAAAAGATAGAAAGCAAAAATATGATAAATCGGTAAAACCTATTAAATATAAACCGAATGATTTGATCTTAGTATAAAACGAAATAGGTAGCAAGTTAGAAAGTGTCTACTTGGGTCCGTATTTGGTAATTAGAGATGTATCGCCTAATGTTGAAATTATGAAGAACAATAAGATTGATATAGTACACAAAAATCGCACTAAATTGTATGTTTCGCCTTGTTGTGTTTAATGCTATGTATTGTTATAATTAAGATATATTAAAGGGTGTTATGAAAAAAAAAATGACAAAACAAAAATGTAATCATAGGTTAATTTTTCAATATATTCTACCAATTTATCAATTGTCATTTAATTGTAAAACAAAAAAAAAATGTAATCCTAGGTTAATTTTTTTAATTTTTGGAGGAAAGGTGTGATGTGCACTCTACATGTTTTATACTCTTTGATATTCTATTGTATTTAATCCTTTGATTTATATAAAAACGATCAGTATATACTCAGCATCGGTGTTGTTTTATTCATCTCTATCGCCGAACCTCACAACTGAACTGATTTTAAAGTGTAATAAATGTCTGTCAGTAAGGTAGGTAACTCTATATTATCTGAGGCCCGTGGCAAAATCATCAGATGGGGCCCTGCGTTACGATAAAAAACTTAACTTTATAAACTCTATGATTAATTTAATAATTTAACTTTATAAACAAGAGAGCCTTAGCTAAGGCCAAGGCGGAGCACATCCGCAGAATTGGCGAGCGACTCCAGAGCTATCCTTCTGGGATTCTTGCTTTTTGGTCGCTCGCTAAGGCTGTGGAGGGTAATTTCTACCTGTCCAGCCTCCCACCACTGCGTAAGCCCGATAACAGTTTGGCCCACAGTGCAAAGGAGAAGGCCGATCTCTTGGCCTCTTTGCCTCGAACTCGACTTTCGATGACGGGGGAGCCACACCGCCGAACATCCCGCTTTGTGAGAGTCTCCTATCTGACATAAAAATCACCCAGCATGCTGTCAGAAGGGAGCTCAGGCTTCTTCACGTCCATAAGTCGAGTGGGCCAGACGGTATCTCCGCAGTGGTTCTTAAAACGTGCGCTCCTGAGTTGACATCCGTGCTCACGCGCCTTTACCGTCTTTCCTATAAAGCCAACCGGGTTCCGGCTTCGTGGAAGGTCGCCGATGTACATCCTGTCCCCAAAAAGGGTTACCGATGGGACCTTTGAGTTACAGGCCGATTGCTGTCACATCCCTACTCTCCAAGGTCTTGTAGCGAGTTATAAACACTCAGCTCCTGAGGTATCTTGAGGATCGCCACCTGATTAGTGACCGCCAGAACGGTTTCTGTCACTGTAGCTCGGCTGGTGATCTTCTTGTGCACCTCACGCACCTTTGAGCGGAGGCTTTGGAGAGTGGGGGTGAGGCGATTGCGGTCAGCCTTGACATTGCAAAGGTGTTCGACCGAGTGTGGCATCACGCTCTTCTGGCGAAGCTACCTGCGTATGGAATTCCTGAGGGGCTCTGCAAATGGATCGCCAGCTTTTTGGATGGTCGGAGCATACAAGTCGTAGTGAACGGCTGTTGCTCCGAGACCAAGACTATTAATACTGGTGTTCCACAAGGCTCGCTGCTTAACCAACACTCTTTATCCTGCATATCAATGGCATGGTGTCTATTGATAGCATGCATTGTTATGCAGATGATAATAGGAGTGACGCGCGGTACATCGGCCAACGCAACCACTCTCGAGATTCCGTTATGGAAAGACGGGTTCAACTTGTGTCTTAAGTCGAGAGATCTCTGGGGCGGGCCTCCGAATGGGGTGAATTGAACTTAGTTCAATTTAACCCTTCGAAGACACAAGTTTGCGTGTTCACTGCGACGAAGGACCTCTTTGTCATGGCGCCGCAATTCCAAGGAGTTACTCTCCAAGGATCCGAGAGTATTGGGATCCTTGGCGTCGAAATATCAAGCAAGGTTGAGTTTAGGAGTCATTTGGAGGAAAACGCCAAGCTGGCGAGCAAGAAGTTGGAAATTCTGAACAGAGCCAAGCGGTACTTTACGTCGGGTCACAAATTGACGTTTCACGTGGAGTATGCTTAAATCTTTAAAACTACGCAACTGATTTTGGTGCGGTTTTTAATAGATAGAGTGATTCAAGAGGAAGGTTTATATGTATAATACATACATATTATTGTACAGAAATGTATTTGTACCGAAGCTGGGCGAAGTTGGGCCGGGCCGCTAGTATGCTATAAATTCACTTTTAGTTTGGAGGGATCTCTTTTAGGATGTGGAGTTATATGTATTATCACTATTCTACTGAAATAGATGATTATTACTTCTTACAATTTTGTAAATATACGTACATAAGTGATAGGAGTCGTGAAACGTGTGAGTAAATGTCTGAGGAAAATTTTCGGTTTATCTTTTTTTTTTTCACTTGCTCTTCCTCGGGACCCCCCTGAGGATGGGGGCCCTGGGCACGGGCCCCGTGTGCCCTTAGTGTAAAGACGGTACTGTGTGTGCTTGACATATAGTGGTGTACCATGCACTTTCGATACAATCATATCGATATCGATATAGCTGTCGGCCTGTAGTTATGAAATAAAATGTTATGGATATATGCGACATTTTATTATATATTAACAGAAACTTATTGATGTGTTATTTCAATACAGATTGATAAACACACAAATAAATAAAGATAAATTGTCATATTATTTAAAAACATTTGTTTGAGATGTTTTGTATAGGTCTTTATGTTCACCTGAACAAAATTATTTTTTTTATTGTGATGTATACATAGTACATATACGAATTAAATTGAGAACAAAAATATACTTTTATAAAATAAAACTATAATTTACAAAGTTTTAGCGTTTTCGGTTTATTTTTTTCATTTTTAATTTCCCGTCGCGATGTTTCGATTATTTTACAGCTTTCGTAGTCACAGGGTGGACTCAGTCTGCAACAAAATCCGTGATTATTACTTTTTTTAAATGAGTAACATTCGCGTAAGTCTAAGAAACACATTTTTAGTATATGTATACTAGAGTTTAAAAAAATATGCTTATTTAAGTCAATTAATTGACTTGTAACACATTGGGAAGTGTTGGACGCCTGCTAGGCCGCGTTAGAGGTGTACGGAGGAGCTTGTAGGAAGTCGTTGGATGCAGGCAGCTTACAACAAACTGATGTAGACATTCTTGTGGAAGGCCTATGTTCATTCGTCGCATTCCTGTGGCTGAAGAAAGAGACAGTTTAATAAACAATGAAGCTTTTCTCGATCACTTCACCTAAACTAATGTTTTTCCTATGAGAATTATAAATTTTAAACCTATACCAAATGTTATGATAAATATCGAAATACACAACACCCCCGATGCACCACCTACTTACAGTAGCCCTATGGGCGAATCTTCTATTGACGTCACACTTTCTAGTGGAGACGTCCGTATTGATAGGTGGCGCGTCCTACCGGACGCGTCGTGTAGTGACCATCGCCTGATTGTGTACGAGTTCTTGCCTAGATTGACGCAGGGTCCGGTACATAGTAATTTTAATTTTAAATATAAATCCCGAGGCGCAGACTGGGATTTATTTAGCTCGCTATTTGCTCGGCATGCTGGGGACTTCACTCGCAATGATCTGTCAGCTGAAACCTGTGCGGAGATTATGTCGGACACGTTTACATATTGCGCAGACGTTACCATCGGTCTAGGTTCCATCACTAACGCTCGGAGGTGTGATTGGTGGAATGATTTACAACTACGTCGGACTTTTCGCAGAGCGCGTAGGCGTTTTAACGGGCTTAAGAGACGTTCTGTCACAGGGGAAGCAATTACATCTACTTTAAATAAACTGAGAGTTGCCAGATCGCATTATAAAGCGGCCGTCCAAAAATCTAAGGGTAATTTATTACGAAAAGTTGTGGCTCGGTTAGATAGTGAGGGTCCGTGGTCTCCTTTATACCATGAATTCAAAGCGAATAGGTCAATCAATTTGGCATATATTGAGAATTTAAAAATTGACAACAACTTCACCACTGGTATTGAGGAGACAACGGACGCTCTGTTACAATCGTTAATTCCGGATGATAATGTTGAAAATGACACAGAATACCTTAAAAGTCGACAGATTATTTAAACCGCTTCCTATGGTATATAGCGAACTATTAGATGAATGGCAAAATAGATGGGAGGTATCTTTGAAGGGACGGCATTTATACCAATATTTTCCTTGCGTGCGTGATCGTTTGACGAAGACATGGCTAGATGTCGATTATTGCGTATCACAGTTCCTCACGGGCCATGGTAACTTTAAGTCTAAACTATACTCTTTTAAGCTTGTGGAATCGCCTGCGTGCCCATGTTCAACAGCAAATTGCGAATATGAACAATCCGCGCATCATATACTTTGGGAGTGTAGTCTTTGGCAGAATGAGCGTAAAACCATGCTGGATAGTATGCAAATATCATCTGGAGTTGTATACTACACGGACCTTGTAGAGACTAGGACGAATTTCCGTGCTTTCCGGCGTTTTTGCCATACCTATTACTGGAATCAAGTGTGCTCACATATTAGGTCCCATTTAAATGTAATAAGGATTTGATCCGTGGTGCTTTACAGCTGGCTTCTCCGGCTGTAAAAGTCTTTTTGCGAGGTTATTTACCTCTTTATTTCATTGTTTTGTCACCCGCTTTGCACGGAGGGAAGTGATCAATAATTTATTTCCAACTCCTCCTATTAATTTAACTTTCTGATTAATTTCGTTGCGGGTTAAAGACAAGTTAGACATTCCCGGAGACTCGCCGAGCTTCAATGCTCGGTGTCATTACATTGCGTGCCACTGTTGATCCTGGCTTACAGGAGTTGCAGTGGTGGGTGTGAGGGCGGGACAGTCTCCTAAAAAAAAAACATGTGTTGTCATCGACTATTTTATCGACAACCTTTTATTGATCGACCCTGTCAGTCAATCCCTAGCAACTTTTGGTTGAAATTATTGTAGATTCACGTATTTGATATTATTTTTTATACGTAATGGATGCTTTCAGCGTATTTATATAATAAAATACTATATTCTTTTCTACCGATATGTATACACGGATTTCCATTTAATTCTATAATATCGTCACAAAATAGTATTGTGCAAAAGTGGCCGGTACCTGTGAAAACTTTAATTATTTCGGATTTTTACGCCTGCATGAACCACACCTTAGCACTGCACAATGCACTATAACAAACTACGTTTAATAAATATAACCAAGTACTGTAAAATTAAATAAATTATGAAAATAAGCGAATTTTGTTGCTCGCTTAGTTTGACATATTTCGACTCTGGGTCACTGCAGGCTACTTCTGTGTAAACGTATGGTCGCATCATGCATCTCGCTTTAACATATGAGTTAAATTATTCTATCTCTTTCACATTGCCGATCTATGTTTTATACTAAATCTATGTTGTTAACAGTGAACTCTATATAATTTTGTGTCGTTACTTAATTGTATTTAAAAGATAAACACTTTTATTGATAATTAATGTTCATGTTTATTTAAAAAAGTACTCCTAAATGTATATTAATAGAATCTGCCATCGTTTTTTCAACTCAAACATAAAATCAAAGTGATGAATCGTAAACTGAATTAAATTATTAGAAATTACCTACATGCAACATATTAACAACTGAATAAGAAAAAGAGATCCATCTAAGGTACTAATCATATAAATATTAACTTAAAATAAGTCTAATGCCCAAATACTGGAAAGCCAATTAACTTTTAACTCCGGTTAACTAGCTCTAATGCCCTGTTAAATTAATTCCAGTTAAATATAACTACGATTAAACCACTTAAGAATTAAATATTTAACGGGGCATTAATCATCCAATTTGTATTCTCGAAAGCAATTTAAGAGTTTGACAGCTGTCAAACAGTCTAATTTCTAGTTTTAAGCGGCCGTCGTCTAAGTCCACCTGTGACCACTCTTAACTTTTTCAATTCTACATAATATTTACTAAAATGTGTCTCGCGACGTTTTCATCGCTGTTTGATGACGATATAGCTTCGTCAAGGCGAGTCAATCAAGAAAAATTCAATGCTTTCGACAAATACAAAGAAGAAAAAATTCAAACAAAGTGAGGTTCCGCCTGAAGAAAGAAACTGTTCTGCATCTTTGTTCCTTGCTTGGAGACGATAGAACCCACTACAAATAGAAGTCGAGTAATAAAAACTTGCGACCAACTGTTACTTGCATTACCTATGATATTCTGCGACAGGCAGAATATGTCTCCAATAACCAGAAGGTTATTGGAGACATATTTCACGTGGAACACCCGACTGTACATCACAAAGTTGCAGCAGAGTCGGTTAAACTACAAAATCGTGACATGAAAATTCCCAACTAACAACATCAATGCCATATTGCGAATGATTTCTATGCGATCGCAGGAGTGATTGGAGTTATAAATTACACACATATAAGGATCAAATCCCCAGGTAATTTCTATTTATAATAATGTATACATAACTATTTAGCTTTTACATGTACACAAATATATGTTTTCTTACCTTATTTTAACTAAATGTGCTTCTAAAATGCCTGGTGTATTTTATATTGTGTAGTAATCATTTAGAGTGTCCCTTTATACTGTACATAATATATTATTAATCATAGAATAGAATAATATAGTATGCACAATATAAGGCACACTCTAAATTATTTCTACACAATAATTTATATATGTATGCTTCTTGGAATCAAAACATTTAGCAGGTAATTGGCTCTTCCCCAGCCCACTGGTACCCCATATAACCAAGCTCTCTGAATAGTTGTAGGGCTAAATAAATTCTTTTTTTTTTTAATTAATCATTCTATGATTTGTACTGATTGTAGCTATTCAGTATATACTAGAACAATGTTCAACCACAATAATAGTTTCCTATAAAGAATCCAATTTTATAAATATACTAGCTGTCGGACCCGGCTTCGCCCGGGTGCAGATAGCTTTTGAGTCCAGTATTGATTTGGCAACAACATATTATTTCGCGTAATAACTATATTTCCCGTCCCGTTCTATCCGGTTTATGTCCCGTCTCATTCAGTCACATGATGAAATTTTAAGTATCATTTATTTTCAGTTTTTAGTATTAGCTTTATTGAAAAATTGCTTTATATACAATATTTTGTAAATGTGATATTTATTCGTTGGTGGGAGAAGTGGTGGGCGGCGCCCGACGTGACAGCCCAGTGGTGGCATGCGCGTGAGCTGCGCGCGGGCATTGCAACATTACTTTATTTTTCTAAAATAAAATAATATTTCTAAAATAAATGTAGCCTAAGTTACTCCTTGTTATATCAGCTACCTGACAAAAAAAGTCCCGTCAAAATCGGTCCAGCCATTTCAGAGATTAGCCGGAACAAACAGACAGACAGACAGACAAAAAATTTTTAAATATCACTTTCGGCACAGGTATCGTGTATATAACGATATTTAGTAGGACATTTTTTTTTATTTTCACTCTTAAAACAGACACTTCAATTTTATTTATATGTATAGATTACCTATATATACTCTAAGCAGTCTATACATTGTTTTTTCTTTGGACTGGAATAGTTCCTCCATTTGCAGTAGATGTCGCTTATCTCAACATCGCGTAATTATTGTTGTTAAGAAAAAATATGAAGAGAGAAAAACAAAAGTATCTGCATATAATTATTATCCTCAAAAGAAATGTAATAAAAAACAATACAACCGCAAACTCTTATTTTATTTACTTAGGGAACCTTTCCTTATCTCTAATTCTGTTTTCCTTAAAGCAATTTCTAAAAGCCGGCTCAGTGAAAGTTCCGGGCTTTGGAAATTACTGGGGGAAATTATTATAATATATAAATTTATAGCAGCGAAACCCGGCGTTGCTCGGGTTAAAATACATCGCATGTTTAATGGTATAAAAAAATATTTAAAGATCTAATTTCTAAAGTAAATGTTAAACATTTTTATCTTAGATGTTGAGAGATTTATTCAACTATTAAACATACGGTGTATATAGAGTGCATCAAATTAATTAACGAATTAACGATTTGAAATAGTTATAAGAAAAATAAGAAACACTTTAGTAAATGATAAATTTATGTTTTATTTATACAATTATTTACATATTATATTGTACATATTACATATGACAAACACATATTCATATTACATATCATCATATTATGTATTTACACTTTCTATTTTAGTTACATTTTTTTTTGTTAATTTCTTTTTATAATACTTGTTTATAAACTATATTTATCGTTTTATTGTCCGGACTGTAAATGAACAAATTTCGAGGTGATCCTACTCGTGAGCATGCGACGTATAATTGGCCATGTGCAAAGCATGGTTCTTTCAAGTCAACGCCACAGTATTGAATAGTTTGGCCCTGTGCTTTGTTGATAGTCATGCTGTAAGCCAACTTCACCGGAAATTGTAAACGTTTAAAAGTAAAGGGCAATCCATTTGAAATTAAAGGTATCCGTGGTATAATAATTGGTGAACCAACTTTTAACTTAAGACAGTGTAACGGCATTCCTGGAGGATTTAATGAATTAAAAAATTCAGTAGGGAAATTGACGCTTTCTTCTTCATCAATCATTGTATCAATTGATGTGTAAATTTTCTCTTCTCCCGGAATCTTTTCTTGGATGATGTTGTTGATGCCGTTGACAATGTCGTTTTTCGTGGCTAAAATAATTCGCTCGCGTAACCATTCTGAATTTGTATAATTCTCAGCAATACTTAGATATACTTCATTTATAAGTTTTTCCGGTGTTTCAACTATATTACATAACTCATTAGATAATGTGATTTGGCCAGTACTTTCGTCGATTGGATAGGTGCCCTCTCCTATTTGTAACAGTTTTTCAGAAAATTCTTGCGCGTTTTCATCTCCTGAAATTCGCGCTCTCATATTTGTTGTTAATTTAATTATTTTTGCGTGTTCCCATATGACCGACTTCTTTATGCAAGCGTTAATTTCATCCGCCGGCGTTGATTTCGGAATAACAGGTAGCGTTTGACGAAAATCGCCTGATAATATTAACAATACACCTCCCATTATATTCGTGTTGTCACGTAAATCTTGAAGTGTTCTATTGAGTGCTTCTAGTGATTTTTTATGGGCCATTGTGCTTTCATCCCATATAATGGCTTTGCACTGTTTCAATATTCGTCCACGTGCTGATGATTTTGTGATGTCACATACCGGGATTTCATAGTCAGCTACATTTAATGGTAATTTTAAACCAGAATGCGCTGTTCGTCCACCCTCCATAAGTGTTGCCGCTATCCCAGATGATGCTAGGGCGAGAACGATTTCTTTATTTGCACGGATTTCAGCCAAAATTAAATTTATCAAAAATGTTTTCCCGGTGCCGCCAGGTGCGTCTAAAAATATTATACCACCTTGCTGCTTTTTATAATAATCCATTATTATATCATATGCTTGTTTTTGACTCTCAACTAATAATGGCTTGTTGTGTTCGATGTAAAGCTTCAATTCGTCGATATTATAATTGGTTTCTCTTAAAAATTCACTGTTCATAACATCCAAATGACTTCGTTTAGGAGATTGAACACCTAGTTGTATTAACGTTTGGTTAGACATTGCTAAACATTTATCTTCTATCAATATCAAAGCTTTGTTAAAAATTTCTTCATTAAAACTAATTTCTAAGTCCGGGTTTTGTTGTCGTAATCCAGTCAAGATGTCATCGCTCATATATTCTCGGTATTTTAGCCATAGTCGATTTGGATTAGAAGGATTACATGTAGTTAATATAATTGCGAATAGCTCACGAATTTGATTTGCTGTTGCACTTTGAGCTGCTTCATTCATAGCTAAGTCCCAATGATTATCGTTTTCAAGTAGACCCAATCTTTGACATGCTTCGCGATATGTATCACAAACGTAACCATTGACAGTTTTTAAGTCTTCAAAACACGTTGGGCCACGAATGTTGTGAAGTAATAAACGTAGATAGAAACATTCAGCGTTTTTTGGATGCACTGTGTAGACTCGTCCTATTGTGTTACTCTTAAACACTCCATCATGTCCTTCTACTGGCATTCCACGTTTCCGGGGATTAAATTGTTTACTTGTTGTATTCCATGTATAATAGCTGGGTACTTCTGAGTAAAATAAAGTCTTAGCAAATGGGTCATTCTGACATAGTTCAAAAAATGCTGTTAAAGTTGTTCGTGTTGGTGGTTCCGTCGCAACTTTTTGTGCCGTTTCTGTAGTGAAAAATACACGTTGTCCATTTTCTAGGTGGACGGACAAATGAAGAACCGGTGGATCTCGATCGTGTATTGGAAAACTCAAAATTCGCCAAACCGCTTCATTGGTATTAATGTAACGACCCATTTGATACTGTACTATTTCATCGTGTTGGTTTTCTTTGGTTATCGTAAAGACAGCGATATCACTGCCTTTATTAATATATTTGCATACATATTTTATCGATTTAACAGAACTACAGTATTCAACATTGATATGGGCATTAAACATTTTAGATAGAAGTGGATTATATGGTACTACCCATTGATTGTTAACTTGAATTTCTTCATTACCTCGTATTTTTATTTTAGCCGTAAATCCACCCTGTTCTGGTGATCGACGTCTATATTTAGGATATCCATCTTCGCCTGTAACTGGTTCGTTCAATAAGGGCTTTGGATAACGTTTCGTACATTTTTCATCTTTCATGCATGGAGAATTCCTATTTAGTTCACCACACGGGCCATGAACCATGTTTTTTACGATTATACTATAAAGATCAGGATCTTCTTCCGGGTTTGGAAATTCAGCTTTGATGATATCGTCTATTTGATTTGGTTGAATTTTATTTTGAAGCCAAATTAAGTTGTGAGAATGTGGCAGTCCTCGTTTCTGCCATTCAATTGAATACATCCAGCAGATAACAGCACCAAATATTTGATTTTTCACGAAGGCTTTAATAAAGTTAATTTGTTTATGACGAAAAACTCGGGCAATAATATCATGACGATCGCTGGCCGTCTGTCCATATTGTAATTTTTCTTTGATTTCCACCCATGAAGGATTACATGTAAATGTTATAAATAAATCTGGTCTGCCGTGTTTTCTGACATAAGTTATCGCATCCTGAGCATATTCTTGCATGTGACGTGGACTTCCAGTAAATGTCGATGGCAAGATGACCAATTTTCCCATGTTATCAACGTTTCCATCATTTATCATTGCATCTCTCAAATGAATGTATTCATCCGAACGCAATTTTCGTTGATTATAGCGAATATATTCTAATCTTTCCGTCTCAATTTTGGCATACATGTCTACAATAAACTGCTGAAGTAACTGTCGACAATTTAAAATATGGTTATATTCACCATTTCTAGTCATAATTCGATAAGCATAAAATTGCATAGCTGATACTTTTTTGTTAGTTTCGACACCTGTAGTTGGATCAACTTGTTGAATATTGAAGTGATAACCATCCTCTCCTTGCCAAAAAATTAGCGGTTACTGTAGCGCATCATAACTACGATGTGTTTCAGCAATACGTTGCAGTTTATCACTTCGGCGTTGAATAATAATATCACGACGACTAAATTCATTATCAACAACTACTACAGCAATTTCGTTCGTTTGAGGTGCATTAAACCTTCGTTCGTGTTGACCGGCTGGTCTTTTATCTGCTCGAATGACGATCTTATAATTATCTGCAGCCATTTGGTCTAGGGAAGTCTTGAACACATTAATTAGTTGATTATGATTATGAAGAAGACATTGTAACTTTACTTTTGAATAATATCTCGGTTTAGTCCCTGAAAATGAGAGGAACGTTGATCTGCTTCAAGTTCTTCGTTACCAACAAAGTATATTTGTAGAAATTTTGGATTTTCATTGGACATCGGCAGAAGTGAGCCTATTCGGTGGAAAATTTGACCTTGAACCTTGAAAATTGAGTTAAAATTTTCTTCATGGCATATCAATGATGCTCCAAATGAAGTCATTTGAAAACAACAGTTGTATCGACGTATATTTTGTAGAAAATGATTGGAATCTGGTGTGTTGTTAGTCATATATGTGAGTAATGGTGGTGGTGGTACATCTAATGCTGGTAAATTGACTTTACCACTCGCGCAGCACATACCAGCAGTTTCGCCTTTAAATTTCCGGGCATGACAATACTCGCATATCGTATCCATTTTTCCGATGACGACATCTGAATGTTCACTGTATTGTATTTTGCAATCATAATGGAAAGCCTGAAGTTCTAGACTCTTAATCTTACATGTAGCAGCTCGTTGTTGACGTAGAGTGGCCATTTTGTCTTTACTTTTGCTTTTTTCCACTTCACGTTGAACAACAGACTGACGATTTCGGATTGATCTTACTCGTAATCACGTTTCATCGTTAGTGCATGCTCTTTCTTCTTCAGTCTGATTTCCTCTAATTCTGTTCACCCCTTCACGAACATTCGAAAGCCGTTGCTCTCTTTGTTCTTCTGTTTCATTTTGTCGTGCTGCTTTCTTTTTTTTTGAAACCGCTAGAGGTTTCGTAAATATTTTTTTACGTTTTGGCATTGTGCATGTGCAATGAAAAAAAGTTATACATAACAATCAGTCTCTCGACTGAAAAACACGATAGAACTGACGAAAAGTCACTGGAGTTCGCTTTATATACTGTCAAAGATCGAAATTTCTAGAGCCAGAACACTCTAGAATATTCAAATAGTTCGGTCGTTTCCACTTGTCGAAATTACTTGAAATAGATCAATCACTGTTCACTCGTAGTCTTATCGATCTTTACTCGATTGAAAACACGATAGAACTGACGAAAAGTCACTGGAGTTTGCTTTATAAACTGTCAAAGATCGAAATTTCTAGAGCCAGAACACTCTAGAATATTAAAAATGTTCGGTTCTAGGCTTTTTAGAAGTTTCAAGATCATTCCAGAAAATTTTAGAACGATCTAGCACATTCCGGATGGATTTCAACGGTTCTAGGCTTTTTGGAAGTTTCGAGATCATTCCAGAAAATTTTAGAACGATCTAGAACATTCCGGATCGATTTCAACGGTTCTAGGCTTTTTTTACATTTTCGCCACCCACAATCACCTACTTCCACCCACCCCGACCACACCTGTCACAATCACCAACTCCCTTATTCACACCTGGAGACCAAGGGGTATTCACCACCCCAACGGGGAATTGATCGGAGTTGTGGATGATAGAGAAAACCGTGGATTTACGTACTAACATTAGCATTATATATATATATATATTAGATATTAGATTTTTTCAATTCATATAAAATAATCTGTAGTTTGATATAAGAATATTTGTTAGAGCTCTAATTTTAATTATCTTGTTTTTAGGAGGAGCACAAGCAGAAACAGAAAAGACTAATTTTCTATAAAAGTGCAAGCAGTCTGCGACCCTAACTTGAGGATAAGAAACATTATAGGCCGATGGCCAGGCTCGACGCATGATAGCACAATTTTCAATGATTCTCCTTTATGTGCATGTCTTGAAAGGCTGAAGAAGCTTACAATCAATACCATATTAAAATAAGAAACCCAGTAGAGAGGGTCTTTAGTTTTAAAACAAAGATTTCCTTGTCTCCAAGTTAGGCTATAAGTTTATGAGCCATATTTCTTGAAAGGTCTTATTATATACACATTGAATATTTATGTACTCCACTCCAGCTCCTGAAACAAAGGATTATATATAGTTATACACATTGTACCATACTTTATGTTCCATATTTATTTCATAATACTACTATATGAGGTGGAGATAATAATTATATAGGAGGTATAATATGAGAGAGGTATATAGGTACCCAGCAATGGGATCCTACAGGCGGTAGATGATGATGATGATTTAAAATATGCAAATATTCGATTCATATTATAAACTCATTTGCAAAAAAAACGGGCACCTAAGCAATGAACCATTTCAAATGTTACTATTGGTTTGTTTGATAATTATAGGTAGTTTTCCATCCATCAGCCAAAGGAAGTCCACTGCTGAACATAGGCCTCCCCCAATGATTTCCACAGAGACCTGTTGGAGGCAGCCTGCATCCAGCGACGTCCCGCGACCTTTACCAGGTCGTCGGACCATCTTGTGGGTGCACGTCCTACGCTGCGCTTTCCGATACGCGGCCTACATTCGAGCACTTTCCGACCCCATCGGTCATCAGATCTCCGCGCTATGTGCCCTGCCCATTGCCACTTCAACTTGCTAATCCGGTGGGCTATGTCGGTTATTTTAGTTCTCCTACGGATCTCATCATTTCTGATTCGATCTCGTAGGGAAACCCCGAGCATAGCCCTCTCCATAGCTAGTTGAGTGACTTTGAGCTTCCTAATAAGGCCCATAGTGAGAGGCCACGTCTCGGTGCCGTAAGTCATCACTGGCAACACACAACTATCGAAGACTTTCGATTTAAGGCACTGAGGTATTTTGGACGAGAAGACGTCGCATAGTTTCCTGAACGCTGCCCGACCGAGTTGGATTCGACGATTGACCTCTCTCTCGAAGTTGGACCTGCCTAACCGGACCGCTTGTCCTAAATAGACATATTCGTCAACAACTTCAAGAGTCGAGCCCCCAACACCGATGGGGGTGGGCACAACATGGATATTCGACATGATCTTCGTTTTGTCCATTGACTCGATTGAGGTCTTCGAGCATAGTGCTAAGGTCTTCCAGCGATTCTGCCAAGACTACAATATCGTCGGCAAACCGAAGGTGAGTGATATACTCGCCGTTGATGTTGATGCCGAATCCTTGCCACTGCAAGAGTTTGAAGGCATTTTCCAGCGCGGCAGTGAACAGTTTCGGAGATATGACATCTCTCTGTCTCACGCCTCTCTGTAGTGGAATAGCCTTCGTACTCTGATCTTGTACTCGGACCGACATGGTGGCGTTGTTGTATATACACTTCAGCACTTCGATGTACCGATAGTCGATATGGCACCGCTGGAGAGACTGTAGCACAGCCCAAGTCTCGATCGAATCAAAGGCTTTCTCATAGTCCACAAACGCTAAACAAAGAGTCAAGTTATATTCCTCGGTTTTTTGTATAACTTGCCGAAGCGTATGGATGTGGTCTATGGTACTAAAGCCTTTTCGGAAACCGGCTTGTTCGGGAGGCTGGAAGTCGTCAAACCTGCGTTCGAGACGATTTGTGATGACCCTCGAAAACAACTTATAGACATGGCTCAGGAGCGAGATGGGCCTGTAGTTCTTCAGCAAAGTGTTATCACCTTTTTTGAAGAACAGTACCACCACGCTCCTGCTCCATGCCTCTGGCGTTGAGCCCTCGAAGAGAACGGAATTGAAGAGCCTCTGAAGGACTTTCAGTACCGGCGTTCCGCCCGCTTTCAGAAGCTCTGAAGTTATTCCGTCCTCGCCCGGCGCCTTGTTGTTTTTAAGTTGCTTCAGGGCCATCTCAATCTCACCCAGGCTGATGTCCGGGATATCATCGCTAAAGTGTCGGATCAACTCGGCTCTCGGGTCTTCGGCCGAGCTAACAGCAGGTTGGGCATCCGAGGTGTAAAGCTGTCCGTAGAACCTCTCGATCTCCCTTAATACCTCTGCCCTCGTCGATACCACGCGGCCGTCGTCCGTCTTCAGCCTAGACAACTGGCTTTGCCCAATAGACAAGTCTCTTGCAAACACTTTGGAGCCTCCGTTCCGCTCAATTGTCTCCTTAATGCTCACAGTATTGTGAGCACGGACATCGTGTCGCAAGGACTTCCAGATCTGTCTATTGAGCCGCCGATATGCTTCGGCGTCAACGGAAGACTGCAGCGCTAAAGATCGACGTTCGGCCATGAGGTCAAGAGTGTGGATCGAGAGTTTTTGTGGTCTATCTCTACGGCGAGGTCTAAAATACTTAGATCCCACCGTATGGACAGCTTCTACCAAACCGCTGTTTAGCTCGTCCACTGCAAGGTTTTCTCCTAGACAATCAAAGCGATTTGTCAGCTCGAGTTGAAAGCTCTCGGGGTTTTGGATATGGGCGCGAGTAGGTCGGAGCGTAGATTTCATCAAGCGACGCCTTTCCGATTGGACATTGATATTCAGTGTGCCCCTAACCATTCGGTGATCACTGCCGGTTTTCACCCTGTTGATCACAGAGACATCTCTGAATATCCGTCTATTCGTTGTCAAGATGAAATCTATCTCTTTTCTCGTAGAACCGTCAGGACTCAGCCAGGTCCATTTCCTGTGAGGCGGCTTCTGGAAAAAAGAGTTCATCGCAAAGAGTCCCTCTTTCTCCAGAAAGTCGGCCAGCCTCTGACCCCTGAGGTTCCGTTGCCCATTTCCAAATTGCCCCACTTTCAACTCTGCATCGCTTCCCTTGCCCAACTTTGCGTTGAAGTCTCCCATAACAACATTGAAGTAGGTTTGGGAAGTATGTATGGCCCGACTTATGTCCTCATACATGTCCTCCACTTCTTCATCTGGGTGTGTCGAGGTCGGCGCGTATACCTGTATGACCTTCAACGAATGTCTTTTAGATATTCTGAGTATAAGGTATACTACCCTGCTCGACACACTTTCGATGGATACGATGTTGTTGATGAGAGACTTGTGGACGAGAAATCCGACACCTCCTCGGGACTGTTGGTCGTCCCTCGGTAGAAGAGCAGGTTACCAGACTTCAGGGTTATCGTATCCTCCCCGATTCTTCGGACTTCCGATAACCCCAGAATGTCCCAATGTAACCTGCTCAATTCTTCTTCCAGTTCGACAATCTTCTCGTCTGTCCTCAATGTGCGTATGTTGTGTGTTACCAGGGCCAGTCGTCGTCGGGGGTGGTAGCCGGGGCCAACCCGGGGATTCTTAGCACCCCCTGCCCCACCGTAACCTTGACCGCTATCGGCATCCGTCGTTTGGATTGGCCAGCTCGAAGTCCCGACCTCAATCCTATAGAGCATGTCTGGGACGTTCTGAAACGACGCGTGAGATTAGTACAACCGGCTCCGCAGACCATCAGAGAGCTGAAGAATGTGATTACCGCGGAGTGGGAACGTATTCCGCAAGCAAGTATCCGGGATATCCTCGCTAGCATACCGAGACGAATTCAAGCTGTGATTTCAGCTAGAGGGGGTCACACTCGATACTAAACATTTATCTGCTTTTACTTTATTAAAGAAAAAACAAACAAAAATCTTTGTTAACTTTTACTTCACTACACTACTAGCGAGCATACACTACTAGTGAACTTTAGCATTAAAACCCATAAATTTTATCAACATTTTATGATAATACTGACGAAAACGATTATTTGCTTATTAATTTACAAAATTGTGAAAGTAAAACTACCTATAATTATCAAACAAACCAATAGTAACATTTGAAATGGTTCATTGCTTAGGTGCCCGTTTTTTTTTGCAAATGAGTTTATATCAAATAGTTAATGATCATATAAATACGTTAAAACTTAGAGGAATACGTGTATTACTTACCTGTTTATAATATCCAGCACAGCTTCTTTCTCATATCGTATTTATTTACGTAGTCTTCTCCGTTTGGTACTTAACTAGTTCTGCAGCCGTTGTTTGGTATTTTATATACCTATTTATTAAAAAAGATATTCCAAAAACTAACTTTCAAACCGAGTGCAATTGTAAACAATAAATAATAAAAACAAACATCATAATTTTTTTAATCAACTCGCTTTGGTTATAGGGACATAAGTTATTTCGCCCACATGATTTTATCAACCGATTTTTTTAAATAGTAACTTGGCAATATTTAATATAGCTTTAAATATAATCGTAACTTATGTAAAAACGTGTCAATGATTCCTCAGATTAAATATAAAGGGTTAAATTTCCAATTTTGAGAAATCATGTATGAAGAATATTGCGTCAAATGGAACGTTTATATTTATACAATAAAAATTGTAACTGAAAACAAACTTTTCGTTAATCTGTGGAAATTTAACTGGATGTTTGCTGAGTAGACCGATTTATGAGCTAAATGGCTATCCAGTATTTCATTTCGACATTTAACGGAACTTCAAAATAACGGCATATCTAATGAGTCCGGTGGCTGAGTAGCTATCCAGTATTTGGGGGTAAAGTAACTTAATAAACAAACTTGACCGGCTTCTCAATAACTGCATTTGATTCATTTTTAATCTTCGTAAGTATGACCATGTTTCTTCGTTCCGATCTCAATTAAAATGGTTACCTATTCGCCAGCGTCGCTCGCTACACGCTCTCTCCACGCTTTTCTCTATTCTGACGTCCTCTTCCCCACCTTCTTATTTAACTCCAAATTTCCAGTACTTAAGTAGTAACCATGATAGGAACCTTCGATCAGCTAACAACCTTCTCCTTAAGTGCCCCTCTCATAATTCTGACTTTGTTCACTCTTCCTTCTTTATTCAATCTACCCTACTTTGGAATTCGCTCCCTCTCGAGATTAGGACATCAACGACACGTTTAGGTTTCAAAATGAGAGTTCGAAAACTGTTCCTATACAGATTGGCAGAACTATCATAACATTTTTTGTTTTAAATATATACACTCATTTGCAAAAAAAACGGGCGGTTTTGATTTTAATTCTTCTTTAAAAAAATACGGCACCAAAATGATTTCAATCATTTGTACATGTTACTGGCCGGTTTTAAAAATGCCGTGCTGTTTAAAACAGTACGTTCTAAATTCAAATTTTCGTTTGATGCTCGTTTTTACAGAAAACCACTTTTTATCCTACATTTTTGGTGCGAAGTTCCAAAAGATAATATCGGTTTTCATAGCTTTTAGTCAATTTTTATGAATTTATTTCATATTCTTAATTGACAAAGCTTCATTTATTGCTGTTTAGCTGTCTCAATAATGTTAAAGAAAGTGGTAAAAGCTACCAAAATTATTGCGCTGCTCGAAGAGGGTTGCAGCCAATGCTTCGTGGCTCAGAGGCTAAGTGTGAGTCGCTCGACGGTTCAAAGGACCTGGCAGCGGTATCAAGACACCGGTTCCGTCGAGAGAAGGCCTGGTTCTGGAAGAAAACCATGTACCCAACCACGGGATGATCGTTTTCTTGTGAGTCGCGCATTAAGAAATCGCAAGTCTTCGTATGTGGACCTTAAGAACAACCTCGAAGAAGTAAGAAATGTGCATATTAGTCTATGGACGGTCAGGAGGCTTCTCGCGGCCAATATACGCAGTCATCGCCCGGCCCGCGGCCCTAAGTTACTCCGTGAGCACAAGGTTGCCAGGCTTAGGTTTGCTCGAAATTGTGAGTCATGGACTCAAGAAGACTGAAATAGGGTATTGTTCTCCGATGAAGCCAGGATATCTCTGTTCGGTGAAGATCGACGTCGGCGAGTTTCTACGAAGACGAGGAGAATGCTTTGCAGAGGCTTGTTTTGAAGAAATCACCCCTTATGGTGCGGGCTCTGTTATGTTTTGGGCAGGAATAAATTCAATGGATCGTACAGAGTTAGTCTTCATTGAAAACGGCTCACTGACTGGACATCGATACATAACGGAAGTTCTAATTCCTCATGCACAACCCGCATTGGCCGCTTTAGGCGAAGACTCAATTTTTATGGACGACAACGCTCGCGCCCACCTGTCTGGCGATGTGGAAGCGTATGTGCAAGAGGTCGGCATTCGTCGTTTGGATTGGCCAGCTCGAAGTCCCGACCTCAATCCTATAGAGCATGTCTGGGACGTTCTGAAACGACGCGTGAGATCAGTACAACCGGCTCCGCAGACCATCAGAGAGCTGAAGAATGTGATTACCGCGGAGTGGGAACGTATTCCGCAAGCAAGTATCCGGGATATCCTCGCTAGCATACCCAGACGAATTCAAGCTGTGATTTCAGCTAGAGGGGGTCACACTCGATACTAAACATTTATCTGCTTTTACTTTATTAAAGAAAAAACAAACAAAAATCTTTGTTAACTTTTACTTCACTACACTACTAGCGAGCATACACTACTAGTGAACTTTAGCATTAAACCCCATAAATTTTATCAAAATTTTATGATAATACTGACGAATACGATTATTTGCTAGTATTAAATAATAATCACGTTTGAGGTTTTAAATTAGAGATTCAGTCATAATAGCGTTATATTATTGTGTTTTTTCTTACGCCCAACTGGAACGCAACTTAAATATAAATGGCGCTTAACTACGTTAATCCCGATTAAATGTACTGGCTAAGTGGGCTGTGAGCTGTTAAGACCAACTTATTATTTGAATGGCGTTCCAGTATTCGGGCGTTAGTCTCTTAGAAACAATGGTATTTAACAATGTTTAAAAATAATACTTGTGCAATAAAAAATAAAAATATCCCATATTCTTAAAAACATACAAAATATACTGTCGAATATAAACGCGTCACTAATAAATAATTAACAAAAATCGCAGGACAATCAAGCTAAACGTAATATAACATAAACAGAGTCAATGGCACTTTAATATTGAAATAAGCAACAATTAGTCGTCTTCCTAAATAATGTCATGTATGTCATAACTCTTGAGCATTGTTACCTAATTTTAGGTTTTCATAGAAGTTTTATTACCTCTCCGGGACGAGAGTCCGAATCTATGCCAGAGTGGAAGACCACTCTGGCATAGATTAATAAAGTCGTTATATTTATCATGATTGATAAGAAGATTGTCACCATAGGCCTGCTTAATTTTAAATTCACGAGGTGTGTCAGTATTCCGAGAGCTAGATCTCAACACAATCACAACTTTCAGTCGATCTTCAAAATTATATTTATTATCAATCCTGTAATAATGATACCTGTATAGATACTTTTCTTATACAAGTGTCCATTGGCGTAGTCGGTCACCAAGTTAGAATTACAATTTAGTCTTTAATCAAATTTCGTAGAACGGTAAAGGAAACGACAGTTTTTATTACATGCTTCTTTAATATTTATTATCTTGTGCTGTTCCTTCTTCTTTTCTTCACAGTTAGTTCTACTACCCACTTCTCTTTATGTTGTAGTATTTTCTAACCTACCTAAGTGTGTAGTGCAATTTGTTGTTTTGTTATTTTTTTAACAACATTTTTATTGTTCACTCAAGGTGTAAATGTTGGATCTCATTATGTTTTAAGTTTTTTAATTAGTATTGTAAGTCGTTTTAAGGAGTTAATTAGTCTGAACTATCCCAACATATTTTACACTTTTATATTACTGAACCCATTCTCAAGTACATCCTATGTAACTATGAACAATTTTATTACATTATTATTGTTTATTATAAAAAATATTTTTACACAATGCACGCTTTTGCACATTTTATTTATTTTATATATAGCATGCAATATTTGCTCTATTTTACTAGGATATTATTCTCAATCGCACATGTTACCTACACTTCTTTACCCTTTGTATGAGATAAAGATACTTACCAAATCATGGACACTATAAACCTATAGTCACAATTAGATAACTCTGTCCATATTAAATGTCAAAATATAAATAATCTTGAGGATTGTAAAACCGTTCTTGCAAAAAATATCAATTTTACATTACTTACTTTTAACATCAGAAGCATTGGCAAGAATTTCACCAGTTTCCTGGTATAGGTCTACCAGAATCTCATGGCATAAAATTAAAAACAAACATAAAGATTTTTATGTGGCAATACCATCGGTCAACAGCTGTTTCAAAACATGAGTTATGTCATTCGATGTGAATAATTTATGATTTCTATACTTCCTTAGCGAAAATATATAAATTAGTTCTACGATTACAAGTGCGACACATTGTATACAAGGTTTATCGCCAGATCCGTGTATAATTTGGTCAAATTTAAACAAAATCGACGATTTTAAAATCGACGTTGTTTTAACAAATTAGTCGGAGTGAATAATTTTGATGCTTAATTTTTTTTGGTTAGTGTTGGATATGTAAATGTGTTTTATCGTATATACTTTGATATCATTTATGAAACTAAATAGTACTTTATTAAATACCTATGTGCAGGACTTTCCAGAGATTTTAGATAAGAATCCATCAAACAATAACATATTTTGCACTTCTAGTGAAAAGTTGTAATCCCAGACGTAATCTTTATTATAAATAATTATCATCAACACCTTCGTCTCATCATGTACTACCAGGATCTTTAGAAATAAGCCCTGACTAAAGTGTAAATTAAATAAAGAAGACTGAAAATAAAGTTACTTACATACGTTACATAAATACATTATCTTATTTTACAATCTTGCATCTTTGGTATAACATTTTTGGTATCTAATAATTATTTCAATAAAACCGACTCATAATCAAACTACTTACAATTTAGAAATTGAAAGTTGTTTGACTAAGTGAGAACTAATAAGAAGAGAGAATTAAAACGATACTAGTGGCTCTTTACCGCCATTTTCATCTACGTTTTGGAAGTACCAGCGCTCCCTCTATAAATACTCGTAAGGCACGTATGTATATTATAGTGTAAAACTGAAAAAAAAGTAATCTAAAAGTACAATTTTGAAGTCATTTTAATTTTTAAATTACCTTTATATTTATATTTAAAACATTATGTACTTTATTTACAAAGTTGTACTAAAAAAACATGTCAATTTGAAATAATAATTAATTACAATTATTGAAAGTATCAAAATATGTTCATCCAATTACCCCAGTGTTGCAATGCGTAAATTCAAATTTCCCAAAATGCCATGAGATTCTGGTAGACCTATAGCACTTCGCCGCCTTAATATTGACTGTGATGTCATCATACTTACAGAATGCTGGCTTGCGTCTACTTCAGTCATAGGTCACATTCCAGGTTATAATTCTTTTTTTACAAAGCGAAACTGAAATCAAAATGGTGGTGTTGTCGTATATGTAAAAGAGCGTTGGAGTGTAAATGTTACAGAACCAATTGTGGCGGATGCATGTTGTATAAGCATTGAAATACCTAAACAGATAACCATCCTAGGAATTTATCGCTCCCCTTCTTTTAGGAATTCCAACGATTTTATTGACTCGCTTGATAAAGCACTCTGTAACTTAAAAAATATTTCTAATATAGTTTTAGCGGGCGATATTAATATCGACATTTTGTCTAAAGATTTTATTTCACATGGCGCTTCTGATTATTTATGCAGGATTGCTGAACATGGTCTCCTTCCGGCTGTCACTCTCCCTACTAGACTGGAAGCATGTCTTGACCACATATTTGTAAAGTCATCCAAACCAGCGATAAGTGTTGTCTGTGATACTGATATTACTGACCATAAAATAGCTATATTGGGTCTAACTGATAAGAAAAATAAACAGAAACCTCCCCGACTAAAATTAGTAACCGATTTCGAGAAGATAAGAGACGATCTAAAAGAAGTAGACTGGGCTCCGATGCTTCAGATAACTAATGTAAACGAAGCGACAAATCACTTTTTGGATATTTTTTCAGCAATAGTACAAAATCATACCAAAGAAATCAAAACCAGCAGATCAAAATATAACATAGAACCATGGATTACTCCGGGTTTACTACGCTGTATTAGGCATAGGGATCGTCTACACATGCAAACTAGAAAATATCCGGACAATGTCATTGTTACTACCTCATTTCTGAGGTATAGAAATTTCTGTAACGACTTGTTAAGGAAAGTAAAATGCGATTTTGAAAAAAAGGAAATTGGGAAAAATAGCAGCAATCCTAAAGCATTATGGGACACCATCAGCAAAATATGTCATTTCAAAAAGAAGAATAATGCACCTTTTGGATTATTATCTAAATGTGAGGACCCTTCCGAATCACTCAATGAGTGTAATAACTTTTTCGTTTCTGTTGGACAAAATCTGGCGAACAACATACTCACAAAAACAAGGGAATCTGAAGATAGTTTAGCTTCTAAATTTAGCATCACCAATGGACCACAAAATTCCTTTTATATCTCTCCCACAGATAATAACGAAGTCGAAAATTTGATTTGTAACTTAAAAAATAGCAGCGCCCCTGGTCTAGATGGTTTCTCGAATTCATTATTAAAGTTTATCAGAGTCCACATTTTATCACCTCTCACGCGCATCTTTAACTTGAGCTTCAGCAAAGGATGCTTCCCAGATGCTTGGAAAGTTGCTTCGGTCTCGCCAATTCACAAAGAAGGGGCTAGAGACCAGCCTAGCAATTATCGACCAATATCGCTCTTGAGTGTGTTCTCCAAACTGCTAGAAAAAATCATGAACAAACGTTTGACTCGATTTTTGGAAGATCACTGTTTGTTATCACAGCGGCAATTTGGTTTTAGAAGAGGCAAGTCGACAGAAGACGCCGTGGAAACGCTTGTCAACTGTATAGCTTCTAATTTGGATAAAGGTCTTAACTGTTTAGGCGTGTTCCTCGATCTCGCCAAGGCTTTCGACACTGTCTCAGTACCAATTCTAATACGAAAACTGGAAAATTTTGGAATCCGCGGTGCCAGTCTAGATTGGTTTCACAGTTACCTATCCAACAGACGGCAGCTAGTTAAGATAGATAAATTACACAGTTCCACTCGTCCCATCACCTTCGGCGTGCCCCAGGGTAGTATACTCGGACCACTACATTTTATTATATATATGAACGATATCCATGATCTCCACTTAGACTCCGCTAATATAGTATGTTACGCTGACGATACTGCGATTGTGTTTTATGGCCGAGATTGGAATAATGCAAAGACTGCGGCAGAAAAGGGAATGATCTTGATTTCTAAATGGATGCAGCAAAATCTATTAACACTCAACACTAGCAAAACGAAGTACATGTGTTTTCACAAGTCTCCCAGAACACAACCTCCCTGCTCTCTTGACTGCAAAATTCATACATGCGACTTCACCTCCCCATCAAATTGTGGCTGTGTTACAATCGAGCGATCAAAAACTTTAAAATACCTAGGTCCTACCTTAGATGAACGACTGAACTTTGAGTGTCACCTAGCCACCCTTGCAAATAGAGTCCGAAAAATTATAGGCATAATGAAGATGTTACGCTGGTCAGCTCCCATTGATACTCGCAAACTCATTTATTACGCTCTGTGTCAGTCACTGCTCACATATTGTATTGGAGTTTGGGGCGGCGCAGCCAAAACTCATTTGCTACTTGTCGAAAGAGCTCAGCGTGCCGTGCTTAAAGTCATGCTATTTAAATCTTTCAGATTCCCCACTAATGCCCTTTACGGAGAAATAAAGGTTTTAAGGGTCCGCCAGCTTTACGTACTCAAAGCATGTCTTTCCGCTCACAAATTGACTCTTAACTCTCCGATTCATGACATTTTACTAACACGTAGAGTATACCGGGTATCTCAAGACTGCTACCGAAAACAAAGCCGGGTGGTAGTTTTAGTGGCTACAAACACAATGCAATTAAAAATTTCGCCTAGAAACGCGACAATTTTTTTTTATGATTTTTTAAATATCGTCATTTTTGGGTGGTAAATCCATAGTTTTTGCTAAAATAATAATTTAAACTCTTTTATACCTTAGAGTATTTATAAATAAAAGGGTATATACTATTATTTTAGGAAAAAATGTATTTACCACCCAAATATGGCCATAGGAAAAAAAAAACAAAAAAAAATTGTCGCTTTTTTTTGCAACTTTTTCTGTTGCATTGTGTCTGAAGTCGCTTAAACTACCACCCGGCTTCGTTTTCGGTAGCAGTCTTGATATACCCTGTATAGACTTGATCTTCCATCAATCAACTCAAACTTTGCAAAAAGATTCCCTCATTATTCTCACTTATTAATATACAATAATGTTTTAAAATTTTGCAATATAAAGAATGATCCTGTTAAGAAAGCTAAAAATAAAATTTCAAGTTGGCTGGAAACTCTTGACTATGAGGAAACAGAGCGATTGGTAACAGACACTATTTTGATATCTTATTAACTTTTATTTTTATGATAAAAATTTTATTTTTATTTTTATGATAAAATTTGTAATATGTATGTATGTTTGTATATGTACGCATTTACTTTTCTCTATATGTTATACCACTCCTCTTTATTTATATTGGATAATTGTAAGCTTAACATAACATTTCAAATACTCATTTAATATTAATAAATCTCTTAAATGGACAAAACGAAATATATATCACATACTTTTTAACTTGTCTTAATTTATTTATTGATTTTTTTACTTTTTTTTTTATTTATATATGCTTTATTGTACACCAAAAAGACAAAAGACACATACAAGTACTTAAAAACTAAAGGCATGGTTACAATAGGCGGCCTTATCGCTAGCTGCGATCTCTTCCAGGCAACCTTTGGATGGACTGGATTATTGTGAAATTGAAATAAAGGGTAGTGCAAATAGCGAGAGAATAATAATAATAAACAATAATAATTGATGTACATGCTATATTATATTAATTTACATAATATAAATAAATACAAACATACATACATACATACTAATATATATCGAGCTAACTATAATGATGATTTAAGTAGAGGAGCAAAAAAAAAAAAAGTATATTTATATATATATATATATATATATATAACAGGATAATACGTTACTGCAGTGAGAGATAATGTATCTTAACAAGTCTCTTAAAACTTGGTAATGTCTTAGCTTGTCTGACAGACAATGGTAATTCGTTCCACAAGCGAGCAGCATGAACTGTAAAGGACTTGCTTAGAAATGATGTGCTGTGATTGGGAATCTCTAGGATCAAATTCTCTGTTGATCTAAGAATTCGCGCATGAGTTTGACCGAGGAATTCAAAACGGTTTTTAAGATAGTGGGGGCTGGAGGGATTGTACAAGATACCGTATAAAAGGGAAAGAATTCGAGTATTACGGCGAAAACGTATTGATAGCCACTTGAGTTTGATACGATATTCGGTAACATGGTCATATTTGCGAAGACCAAATATGAATCTAATGCAGAAATTCTGAAGTCTCTCAAGTTTTTCCATTTGGGCTTCGGTGAGGTCGAGGTAGCTAGCATCAGCATAATCAAGGAGGGGGAAAAGAAGAGATTGAACCAGCGCAATTTTCGTGGAAATCGGTAGGAAATTCCGCAATCTCCGCAAGGACCCCGCTGCAGCAAACAATTTGCGACTTACTTGTTGCAATTGGGGACTCCAGGATAGGTTTTTGTCGATGATTACACCCAAATTCTTAACAGTATCACTGAATGGGATAGGACAACCATCAAACAGAATTTGGGGTAATTGATCCGTATCTAATTTAGATATCAACCTGGAGCTGCCAACAACAATGACTTGGGACTTAGCAGGGTTGACTAATAGCCCGTGAGACTTACTCCATCTGCTAATACTCTCGAGATCCTTGTTTATAGAGTTAATAGCCTCTGTCACCCTGTCTACAGGAGCATGATAATATATTTGTAAATCATCTGCATACAGATGGTAGGAAGAAATCAGATTTTTTGATATAGAATTAATAAAAACAGCGAAGAGTAAGGGAGATAAAACGCCGCCCTGAGGGACGCCAGTAAGTGTATCGCACCACGAAGACACTGAGTCTTCAACACGAATGCGCTGGCGTCGACCCGTCAGGTAACTACGAAACCAGTCAATTACCGTTGGAGATATGTTAATAGAGCACAGTGTGGTCAGCAAGACATCAAAGTCAACGGTGTTGAAAGCATTGCTAAAGTCTAGCAGGGCTAGTACCGTTAGCTTGCCATTCTCCATCGCAGCTCTGATGTCATCCGTAATATGAATTAGTGCAGTAGTGGTGCCATATCCATGACGAAATCCAGACTGGAAGGGATTAAGGAGATTGTTAGAAGTTAGAAAGGAGCATAATTGTTGGTGAACAAGATTCTCTAGGACTTTAGAAAGGAAGGGGAGAATGGATATAGGGCGATATTCAGAGAAAGATACAGGATTAGGTTTTTTGGGAAGAGGAATTACTTCGGCCTCCTTCCATAAGGAAGGGAAAACGGAGTTGGACAAGGAAAAATTAAGGATATGACAAAGGATATGGAGAATTTCATCTAGGATAGGCAAAATCATACTGCGACCAATGCAATCATTTCCAGATGCATTGGAGGAGATAGATAAAATGCTCTTTTAACATCACAATCAGAGAATTGGCTAAAGACAAATTGGGGATAGTTAGGAGTTGGAATAGAAGAAAGGTCTTGAATTGTTTTATTTTTAATAGCCCTATCAAATTTGGGCAAAGCAGTGAAATGAGTATTGAGCGAATCTAAATTTAAACTATTAGGAATAGAATCTGAACGAGATTTTCCAACTCCCATAGAACGAAGAAATTTCCAGACTTTAGCTGGATCGTTGTTTTCTACAGATTTGTGAACATGTCGGCGTTGTGCATTCCTACACATCTTGTTGCAGTGATTTCGGAGAGCAACGTATTTATCCCAATTCTGAGATGTAGGTCGACGTTTAAACTTTGCCTTAGCTGCGACCTTTTTCGTTATTACGGCTTTAATATCGTCGGTGAGCCAGGGTGACGGAAGATGTTTTATCCTAACAGCACGAATGGGGGCATGAACATCATAAAGTCTGATGATATTGGTGGTGAAAAGATGAACTTTGTCATCAACCAAACCCGAGTTGAGTAGAGGACCCCAGTCAATATTGCTAGCATCCCTACGAAGATTTGCAGAATTGATTTCACGAAAACAACGCTGCATGACCACTTTGTGTCTTAGTTTGGGAAGGCGGACTTTATAAGAAAGATAGATGAGATCATGGCATGAGAAAGAATCGGCAGAGCACTGTCCATGTTTTTCGACAAGATGAGGAGAAGATACAATCATAAGATCGAGAAGAGAAGGAATAGAATTAGGGAAATGATGAGTAGGATTTAGAGGTAGGACAGATAAGTTGCTAGAATTTAAAATAGTATAAAGAGAGCAAGAGCGGTGGTCATTCTTAATAAGACACGTATTAAAATCTCCCATGATTATGGTGTGACTGTACGAAGGAGTGAGGTTAATAAGGATAGATTCTAAAGAAGAGAAGTAATCGATACGTAAAGACGGACAATAATATACACCGAGAAGTATTTTCGAATGATGGAGTTCAACCTCGAGGAATAAATGCTCACCACCATTACAAGGTGGTGGTTGTGGCGACGCATGAACCAAAGTGAATGGGATGCCTGTTCTCAAGTAAATGGCGACGCCACCACCACGACCAACCGAGCGATCATTCCTCAGAAGTTGAAAACCAGGTAGAGAATAAGAACTTGATGGAAGGCAAGGCTTAAGCCAGGATTCGGAAACGAGAATAGCGTGGAGATTCGTACAGTCGAAGCTAGCTAGCATATCGGGGAAATGAGCCGGAATACTCTGAGCGTTGATATGCACGACATTAAAATTCTTTGGAACAACAGAGAACTGAGAAGAAATTGTGTCAACAAGCGACGGAATACTGACGTAACTACTGTTATCACTGTTATCATCTGCAGAAAAGAAATCACTAGAGTCACTTAGACTATCAGACATAAAACTACTTAAACAATAAAAATAATAAAATAATGAACCAAATAATAATTTATATAAATATTGCCTTAGTAGGCGCTAATAAAATCCACCTGCCGGTTGTGTAGAAGTTTATCACAATTGTAAAAAGTAACAAGGACAATTTTAAGTTTGAAAATACAAAAAAAAAACAAAAACTAACTTCTAATATTTGAAATCAAAATAATCAATAAAACATAAAATAAGTAGAAATAAAAAAAAAAAAAAAAAGGAACTGACTATTACTAAAATGATATAAAAATATACATCGCTAATTCCAGGTAATGCAAAACAAAAACAAAAAAAAAAAAAAAAAAAAAAAAAACAAAACAAAACATTCAAGCATTTTGGTATTTAAATTTCTGAACGAAACTTAATCTGTCATATATGACGTAAGATAAAATGTCAACAAAAATTAGGTTATGTTGTGGTTATGTTTCGGAATGTAGGTGGATAAAAACATTAAAGCTAGAGTGTAAACAACATTATTACGGGTAGAAAACTGAAATACAAATTAAGTGGAAGTATAGAACATTAATGAACTAAATGGAAAACATAAAATACTACATAAAACAATGACATTAAACAATACAATTGAAAATATTACCTGGATAGCATGAAAACAAAAACAATTATTAATAGAATAAGTGCATACTACTTCTTTGTGGTGACTGCTCGTCTAGTCTTGGGCACTGTTATGGTCTTTTTCACCGGAGTCGGCTTTGCAGCCGTGTCAACATTGATCTGGCTTAGCAGATTGAGCGACACAATGCGATGCCGAACACCAGAGCTTAAGACAAAGATGTTACCCTCCCGAGTCCAAGAATTGGTAACGCCAAACTTTTCCCGGGCTGCCATGAAGATATCATGCCTGGACTTCGTGAGGAACTCGGATAGAGTGATGCCAGACCCTTTTAATTTGGTTTTGGTGAACCAAATCTTGTCCCTGGTAGCGATGTCTTGCAGCTTCACGAGCATGGGCCTAGGCTTTTTAGAGGAAGAAGGCCGACCCAACCTGTGGCAACGCTGGACATCGCTGATTTTGAAGTCATCCAATGCCAAACGTTGCTTCACAATATCTACAAGAAGTTCTGCAGAGTTCTCTTCGGCTACTTCAGTCACACCATGGAAGAGAAGGATTTTACGGCGCCGCTGCATCTCAATGTTGTCGACAGTGTGAGATAGTGCTTCGATTTGTTTTTGGAGAAGCCCCAGGGCCTGGGTGATAAAGGCCCTATATCTAGAAAATTCACTTGCCAAATCAGAGGACCCCGCTGCAACAGCTGAAGACTTTTGGAGGTCAGTTTCAAACGCCGTCATTCTTTGGTGGAACTCATCCTTCATCTCTTCGATTGTGGCCTTCAAAGTGGACTCCATAATGCACAAACAATTAGTGGTGAAGTGTAGAAGTGTAGAGGAGGTGGGAGATATGTATGATTTAGAGAGATGTACAGGAGATGAATACTAATACCGGCAGGTAGTCAGTTTAATAAATATTATTAAACATAAAATGTACAAAATAACACTTTTGTATATTTTAAAATGATTAAAAATTGCAGAGCAAAAATTCGTATTACTGTAATTGTCGACTACCCACGCAGAAAAAAAAAAAAAAAAAAAAAAAATTGATTGGATGGTGATTGATTATCAATACACACATGACTCCGAAAAGTCAGAGGTGTGCCCTAGGATTCGAACCCGCGACCACCGTGAACATGTGGGCAGCCGCGTCTAGTCCGTTTACCAACAGGCCACCACGCACTTACATTGCTCTTAAAATAGTTTAGTCGCAAGGTTCATGAAATAGGTTGGTCTACTCATTATTTTTGTTAATATTAAATCCAAAAAATTTAAGCATACGAATTGTCACTAAAATAACGTGTGACATGGGTAGGCCCCTGCAACATTGTTCGTACTGGCACAACCACCCGCTCATACTGCTTTCTCAAACCGCTAAAAATGTCGGGAGTCTACATCGGGCATTGTTAACCAACATTTTCATCATATAAGACTTTGTTAACATGGCTATTTCAAAAACTATGAAGAAAGTTTAAATTTTTCTTGAAGCTACTGAAAGAAGATACTTTTTAGGGCCGTTTAGCATGATAAAACCAACATACCTAAAATTGTATATCCTACATTGTTAATAGGGACAGGCGTTGTGAAGATATAAACCAAAAATATGATAAAATATTACTATTGTCTTTATTTTTCGTTGCTACCTTCATGTTATTGTGAACAAGTATTTATTTGGTTTCAGAATGAAGATATCAATACAGAAATGAAATTGAGTATAGAAAAACATTGGGCAAATGAGGTAAAACAATTGAATAGTAAAAGAAATGGTATCCCATATTATGTTCTACCAATGTTCCCTTATCCCTCTGGCAATTTGCACATGGGCCATGTGAGGGTATATTCAATATCAGATGCTATAGCAAGGATTCAAAAGCTCAGTGGGAACAATGTAGTGCATCCAATTGGGTGGGATGCATTTGGTTTGCCTGCAGAGAATGCAGCCATAGAACGCAACATACCACCAAACCAATGGACTCAAACTAATATCAACTCCATGAAAGAACAGCTTCAGCAACTGGGTTTTGGCTTTAATTGGAATAGAGAAATATCTACATGTGACCCTAAATATTACAAATGGACCCAGTTTATATTTTTGAAATTATTTGAAAAGGGGTTAGCTTATCAAAGCAAGGTAGGTTCCTAGTGTATTTTAAATTTATGAGCATATTCTTATTTTTATATTAAAGTTACTCATATAGGCTCTTATCTTAATAAGAATTAAGATAAGTGTTTTAGACAATTAATTCTTTAAATTGGTCCCACTCATTTTATTCCATAATGATTAAATCATATTATTTAATAAATACCCAAAAATTGACATTGGCAAAATCTCCGATTGCACGGCGGTCGGGGGAGCCATTTATCATTTAAAAAAGAAGTAGAAATACCCAAAAATCTCATACACAGTCTAATGATTAATTGTATTAAAAACCTAGTTGAATGTTTACATGGGTCATGAGTATTGTACATATTATATTATTAATACTATAGGTAATGTACTTTTCTTAATGTGCAATCAACATATTCTGTGAAATAAATCTACTTCTGTCTTTGTTTGATTTAGTAAATAAATATGATATTAATAACATATCATATGCGATTGCTGATACTATATTAATTACATATTTTAATGACATGATGTGTTTTAGGCCCAAGTGAACTGGGATCCTATAGACAAAACTGTATTGGCTGATGAACAAGTAGATGAATTAGGTTGTTCTTGGAGATCTGGAGCTAAAGTGGAAAAGAAATATTTGACTCAATGGTTTATTAAAACTACTAAATATGCAAAACAGTTGTATGATGGACTGAACAGTGAACATTTGGATAATTGGAAAGACATAATCAACTTACAAAAACATTGGATCGGGGAATGTGATGGAATTGCAGTTAAATTTTTATTAAATATAAATGGTGACAAAAAACCAATGGATTTGTGGACTTTACATCCTTATAAATTAATTCATGGCCAATTTTTAACAATGAATACTACACATGTCCTTCTTCAAAATACAGACATTGGTCTAAACAGCATTATTATGGCCCTTAATCCAATTACTAACACTGAAATACCAGTGTATGTAACAGATAATGTTCCTTGTCCAGAAGGGAGAGATGTGTACATTGCTTGTCCAACACAAGATAAAGAAGATAGTATAATTGCTCATAATTTAAATATTTCTTTTTCTGGCCCTAAACATATTAATAAAGAAACTGAAAACCAAAGAGCAATATATGCAGCAACTAGCAAGGAAATTGGAGGATATTTTGTGAGTTCAAAACTTAAAGATTGGCTGATATCTAGACAAAGGTATTGGGGTACCCCTATTCCCATTATATACTGTGAGAAATGTGGTACAGTACCTGTGCCATATGATGATCTTCCTATAAAATTACCAGAGATTAAGAATGAAACTGGCATTCAAACCCTAGCTTTAAGTGATTGGGTAAATTGTAAATGTCCTAAATGCCAATCAGATGCTAAAAGAGAAACAGATACAATGGACACATTTGTTGATTCATCATGGTATTTTTACCGATTTTTGGATCCTGATAATAATGTCAGACCTTTTGACAAGGAAAAGTTATTAAATTGTACTCCTGTAAATATTTATATTGGTGGAAAAGAACATGCAGTGCTGCATTTGTATTATGCAAGATTTATGAGCTATTTCCTACATTCACTAGGATGGACTTATGCTGAAGAACCTTTTAGAAAACTTGTAGTCCAGGGGATGGTTATGGGGCAATCTTATAAGTTGAAATCTTCAGGAAAATACATATCCGCAGAAAATGTTGAAAAAATAGGCAAAGAGTACAAAGAGAAGCAATCAGGAGAGCTTGTAGTGGTACAGTGGGAAAAAATGAGCAAGTCTAAATACAATGGTGAAAATCCTACAAGATTGCTTCAGCTCTATGGATGTGACACAACCAGACTTTTGATGCTCTCTGATGTTCCTCCTGCTACTCCAAGACGTTGGTCTGATGCAAGTAAGCTTTTATTTTATTTATAGCATTCTATTGGAGTTATCAGTCCAAACACCAAAATTATTGTGTACTAATCTATTAGTATTCTGGCCTTTTGCTTAATTTGTCATGATCAAATACTGTTTATTATGTCCACATCAAAAAACTGGGTTCATTATATTGTATTGAAGTGGCAATGAGAGTTTATATGTAAAATATTAGAAACTTGTGTTGAAATATTAAATGAGTTTTGACTGAATGAAATGAAAGTTGCGAAAAATTCTACTTAAAAGACTTCTCTTGCCAACATTGTTAAATCTGTTTGAAAAGTCTATATCAATGTTTAACACAAATTTGTTTTTTTTTTTTATTTTAGCTTTACCTGGTGTTTTAAATTGGCAACATCGCCTTTGGATGACTGTAAGAGAGTTTATCAAGCATCGTGACAATGTAAATAATTTGAAATCTTTAAACCAAAAAGACTTTGAAACATGTGAAGAAAAAATATGGAATGCAAGAAATTACTTGACTGCAACTGCAACATATCATTTTAAATATACACATAAACTCAGTGTAGGCATTTCAAGACTTCAAAGTTTAACTAGCACTCTGAGGGTAAGGAAATAAAAAGCTTAAATGTTCTCTTTGTGTACATGGTTTATTACAAAATAAAGTTCTTTTGTATTCTTTTACAAATAATATACAATTTCATAGACTTTTTTTAAATATGTGTGCAATGATAATTCATAAATAAGTTAATTCAGTTTGTTTAGTTATTATACACAACCACATAATTGAAGTCAGTTCCAGATATCCCTAAGTTACATTTTAACATACTTAATGATAAATTTGGCTTGTACCTTACACAATAATTTTACACTTTCAGAATAATGTACCTCCAGAAGTAGTAGTTAATAGCAAAGAATACGAATTAGCTTTAGCTGCTTTAATTATAATGCTGTCTCCTATTACACCACATTTCTGCTCTGAGCTATGGGCTGGATTTCTGTCGACCTCACGTCAAGAAAGCGAAAATTCTCATATCATTAATTGGCAAGAAAATGTTTTGGATCAACAATGGCCTACAGTTGACGACCATTTTGAATTATCAGTACTGTGTAAAGTGAGTCTAACGCATTTCTTAAAAAACCATTACCCTTGTTGTTTTGTAGTTGATGATAGGCCTATTTAGTATTTTAAACAGAAGAATTTTTAAAAGAAAAAAATAAACTCATTAGTAAAAACAGGCAGCCACAATCGCCTGGGATATGGTTACATTCGATTTCAAAGTGTAATTAAAATATTTTAGGTGGATGGTGCGGACCGATGTGATCTCAAAGTGAAGGCATCAGATCTGAAGAATTTAAGTTACGATAAAGCATTACAGCTTGCGCTCGAACAAGAGCCTGTCCAACAGAGAATAAAATATGGTATAACACGTACAAAATACGAATGGTATCCAGATTGTAGAGCGATATTGCACATTTATACAAATAGAAATCAGAAAGCTGTCAAGACTGAAAGTGTTGGCTAGGATAAAAGTGCTCAGGTATTTATGTAACTTGTTCAAAGTTAGGTATAATACACTGTTACCTAAAAATTATATATGGTTTTTGATTTCTTATCAGATTCATCCAATAACTATATCTGCCGAGTGTAGGTAAATGAGAACGAGGGACTTATTATATTTTATTATTCTCGACATAGATATTTATAAAATATGTAACTTCGATTATTCACGAAAATATTGATTAAAATGTATTAGTCACGTGTACTGACTGAAGCTATCGGACACTTGCATACTTGAAGGTCAATGACACATAATGTCCGCATGTGCATTGCGAGACTTATTGCGAAAATATTTTTTAAGACTTTCATGAAAATTCAGGTAGGTACTCACAGGATCCGGTACTTACATGCAATCGTAATAGTCTCTTTGAATAAGTCCCTACATTATGTGTTATTGATAAAATATTGAAAAATCAAAACGAATGCAGTGAGGTGCAATGAACAAACCTTGTTACGTAGCGTACCTAATATTGAAAGGGATTCGTCGAAAGGCCGAATGCAACGAGCGGTTTGCATCTCGCCTCGCTTTACTGACTGTTATATTAGCCGGCCGGTTAATGGCTATTTGCCATTGACTTGTCTATTTGCTAGCTTAAAAACACGCTGGCTGGAATTACAATTCCTTCTTACTTTACTAGAGAAGAATTTGACCAGAATATGTTGTAAGTTGACAAAATTGTTTATAAAATGTCAGATGTGTACTTTGGTACCAAACTGAAGTAGGTACCTACTTACTTCATTTTATTTTTTTATTCAATTTGCCCCATTAGTTGTTGGTTAAAACACAAAGTTAATGTTTTTAAGTCTTCCTGGTATCCTCTGATAAATATTACGGGAGAACATGATTTTTCATGAAACATATTTACATTTGTCATTAATTCGAGTGTTGGTACCGTCACAACTTTACAGGCCATTTGATGCATTCCGCTGCGATTATAAGATACAAGATTAATAAGAATGGTTTACGCACAAAATTCGTATTGAACCTACGACCATAAATAAAAATATGACTAAAGTATTTTAACGTTCATCAACATAGAATTTTTTACGTCTATTTAAAGAGAATTCAAATTGAATGTATCAGCTTTTGAAACTTTAGTTAACTAATTAGCTCTCTATCTTCTATTTCTTGATTTCTTCGCTCTGAACACTTCATCCTTATATGCCCGTAAATTCGCTGCTGAATCCTGAAATATTAATATTATAAATACATAAATAAACTCGCGCTTTTTCTCAGATGGGATATGCATAGGTGCTTCTGCCTTCTAGGACACCCAAATTTCACTTTATATTTTCCGTTCCACGATGTGATAGGGGGCGAGCCTATCGTCATATAGGGGACTAGCGGCCCGGCCCAGCTTCGCCCGGGTACAAATTGATTTCTGTACAATAATATGTACGTATTATTATGATACATATAAACCTTCCTATATAGGCACGCTGCCGCCGCCCCGGCCGGCCAGTACCGCCGCAAGCGCTACGTCCCGCAATTTTAAATCTGTAATATCTTCGAAAATACTCATTTAAATCTTGTGCTGTAAAGGACTATATAGATCTATATTAAATCAACAATGTATTTAAGCTATTTTATTGGATAAGGATTAATACTGTATTGGTTAAAATCGCTTCGAAAATTAGCCATTATTTGTCGTAAAAAGTAAATGACAAAAAAATGTTATTGTGGGATATCCATAAGAGATAGACATATACCATCGCGGAGTTTTCTGTAGACCTTTTCGATGTGTACAAATATATAGTACATTATTTTGATAAATCTCGTAGGGTTCAGCCTGCGTTTGCAATTTAAGCGGAAAAAAATTGATAATTAACGACATTACATTAGAAACCCCAAAAATAATAATATTTCTCCACTATTTAATGGACGTTATTATACATGTAAACCTTTCTATTGAATCACTCTATCTATTTAAAACCGCATCAAAATCCGTTGCGTAGTTTTAAAGATTTAAGCAAACAAGGGGAAATAGGGACAGAGAAAGCGACTTTGTTTTATACTATGTAGTGATTAATTCTTGATTCAGGGTTGATAATTAATAGAAAAATCCAATATCCACCCGGGATTCAGACCCGAGACATCAGAAAAGTAACCACACCGTAGTACAACGATGCCACCGAGACAGTCGGAAAATATATAAGGTTATATTAGGATGTAATATGTCTAGTGGCTTCTCAGATTTACGCGAATATTACTCACTGAAATAAAACTATTTTTTACGGATTTTAAACGAAATAAAAAAATAATAAAAAACGCCTACAAGGTGGACGGACGATCTGACTAAGGTCGCAGGAAGTCGCTGGATGCAGGCCGCTTCCAACAGGTCATTGTGGAGATCATTGGGGGAGGCCTATGTTCAGCAGTGGAGTTCCTGTGGCTGATATGATGATGATGATGATGATGAAACGAAATATCCAATAAAGTCCGTAAAAAACAATATTTTGGTTCAATATGTAATATGACGATAAAAGATACGATGCATTGTGTAATTAATCTTCCATATAAAAATTATATATTGTACAAACCTTCTTCGCTTCTCGCCACTCGAGACTGCGAAGACGAGCCAGTCCCTTGAGATTACGGTCAAGTATTTTCAGGAATTCCGCTCTAGTTATTTTTGGAGTCTCCGTTGTCCCATTAACAGTTATGGGTTCTTTTGTAACAGCCTGGAAAAAAATTATTTAATTTTAGGGAGTCAAGAAGTTCCTTGTTTATATTACCTACTATCACTTTACGGAAATCAAAGATTTAAAACTTTGTTGTTATAACATAAAATTCAGAGTACCTAGTCCCATTTAAATAAGTAGGAATTTCAATTAATATTTACTGCGTATCAACATAATAAAAAATCATTAGCCATCAGACAACAAATAAGATGATAATATGTCGAAACTTCTTTTTTCTTTATCAGCCCATATACGTCCCAGTGCAGGGCACGGGCCTCCTCTACAATCGAGAGTACGATTGAGAGTGATTAGGCCATATAGTCCACCATGCTGGATTAATGCGGATTGGTCGAAACTACAGTTACTTTATGTATTTTTGTAAATAGTATTGTGATATTAAATATATGGGAGGTACATTTTTTTATATTCAGAATCTAAACGAGGTTTATTAAATTGTAGATAATATTACAGCATAATTAGTACACATAGGTACTTACATTATCGTCTGCGAACTGGTTATTAACTAAATCTGATATTTGATTGTAGGCACTTTTCGTATCATTTATTTGCTGAAAAATATCATATATACATTTACACAGTGAAGATACTTTTTTCAATTAATAAAAATGTAATTGTCAGAAGATACCTCTAAAATTACATTGAATATAGTGCCAAAGAACCCCCATTTTGGTTTAGTAGCAACATTATAACCAGATTTAATGGCCACTTGTCTAAGTTGTCGATCTTTTTCAATCACGGCATCGGCAGTTTGCTGAAATCGAATAAATATATAATATAAATAGTATTAAAGCACACAATATTAATGTCATTATTATTTTTTTGCCGTGCTACAATTTTCGTTAGTATCTAACCTAATCAAACATTATACATTCTTATTTAGGTTTCTTCATTACTAGCAAATGGGCAACGATTGAAAAGTAGAATTGGCCATTTAATAAATCTGCTTTGGAGATTTATTTGCTCCTATGTTAACTTTTCTAATTAAAAGTAAATAATATAGGTCTACCAGAATCTCATGGCATAAAATTAAAAACAATCACAATGATTTTTATATGGCAATACCATCAGTCAACAGCTGTTTCAAAACTTGAGTTATGTCATTTGATGTGAATATTTTAAGATTTCTATCCTTTCTTAGCGAAAATGTACAAATTAGTTCTACAATCACAAGTGCGACACATTGTTTACAAGGTTTATCGTCAGACCCGTGAATAATTTGGCCAAATTCAAACAAAATCGTCGATTTCAAAATCGACGTCGTTTTAACAAGTAAGTCGGAGTGAATAGTTTTGATACTTCTTTTTTTTTTTGGTTAGTGTTAGATATGTGCATGTGTTTTATTGTATAGTATACTTTGATATCATTTTTTGGAACTAAACAGTAATGCATTAAATACCTATTTACAGGAGTTTACAGAGATTTTAGATAAGGAACGGTTTATTATTATTCCTTTATCTTCATCGTCTTCATCAGAAGATGTACAGGAAGAGTATTTAGAAGTAAGGTCTGACTAAAGTGTTAATGAAATAAAGAAGACTGAAAATAAAATTATTCGTTTTTATTTTACAATCTTGCATCGTTCGTATAACATTTATCGAATCTAATAATTATTTAAATAAAACCGACTCATAATCAAACTACTTACAATTTGGAAATTGAAAGTTGTTTGATTAAGTGATAACTAATAAAAAGAGAGAATTAAAACGAAACTGTTGGCTCGGTACCACCATTTTTATCTACGTTTTGAAAGTACCAGCGCTCCAGCGCTAATTTTATAAATACTCGTAAGGCACGTATGTATTTTATAATTTAAAACTGAAAAAAATCTTATTTGCCTATTTTAATTGGCTATTAATCTAAAAGTACAATTATGAAGTAATTTTATAAACCTATATATTTTTACTTAAAACATTATTTACTTTATTTACAAAGTTGTACTAAAAAATAATCAATTTGAAATAATAATTAATTACAATTATTGAAAGTATCAAAATATGTTCATCCAATTACCCCAGTATTGCAATGCGTAAATTCAAATTTCCCAAAATGCCATGAGATTCTGGTAGACCTATACCTACACAGAAAATAAAGGACAATGCAATAGATAAATCATAAAAGTTATCCTTTTTATAGAAAACCATATTAGGATTAGAAATTACTTCGTTATTCAGGCTATAAGCATATAGTTAAATCACATATTAAGAACGTTAATCTAAAAAGATTTTAATCTAAAAAGAATAATAATTTGAAAAATGTATAAGCGTTGTATAATAATACTCGACTTGAAAATCAAGCATACGCAATATACGTGCATTCTTTAAAGTAAAGCACAACCTTGGAACGGTGAAAGTAGCTAGATATATGACTCATACTCACTTTAATAAATCCAATATAAATTAGTATTGTATAGGAAATTACTGAGGTCGGATTCTTTAATTTCTAGATAGCAATATATCAATACGAGTACACCCAACACATACATAGTATAGATTCCACATTAAGATCAATTTAGTCTTGTGTCGTAGGAATTAGAAACTGAGAGATGCTTTTTGGTCAGACCCGAGACAAATTCTTGTGGGCCTCACAAATATTTGTCTCGGTGCGGGAATCTGAACCCTGCTAAGGTGTCTAGATAAAAAAATCAAAAAGATTTTATTTAAATAGAAAAGGTTTTATTAACGTAAAATTATTCAGTTCAGTTCAGTTTTTATTTTTATGTGTTATTTTATTAAAGATTTTTCATTTTCAAGTGACATTCTATCTTGAAAAGAAGTAAATCTTCTTACGTGTGAATATTATTTATTTAATTGTCTCTATTTATGTAGCTTGATATATTCTTCTTAGTTCACATAAAATAAATTTCTGAACGCATGCATTAATATTTGACAACCAATTTAAATGTCAACCACTTTTCATTACTGTCATTAGTTTACATCTTTAAAATCTAAAATACGCCATTAATCGAATATTGTGGATTCGAAACCTTTATTTAAATACGTTATTTAATTTGAGGGAAGAGTTTACCGTATCGACGGTATGAACATTAAATGTTTGACAGTAACAAACCCATGACGTGTACTAAATATAAAAATTCTAGAATATACAACATGAAGATTGTTATCGGTTTTCATGCCACTTAGAACTAACTTCATGTTGTCGCTATCGGTTTGCGCGCGCATCGTAAAAATTCACTCTCATCATTTTTCTCCATCGCGCCAAAAGAAGTATAACTTTAAAATCTTTCCAAGAAGTTATAACCTGATTGAAATAAAAGGAACCCTTTGGGTAATATTGGAAAATCTGAATTATACAGTATTTTTTTATCTTTTTAATGTCGTATTTTATCTGGGCATTAATTTTCATGTGACAATAGAAAATTCTGCCCTTAATAAACAAATTAAAACGAATTAATAGAAAGACATTCTTCTGTAGATATGCCTTATTTGGCATGCAGTGAATACAATAGAGAACCCCGATTTTTGGGTCAAACCAAAATAATTGGTCTGCACGAATGAATATATATTTACAAAAAACTTTAATTGCATGCGATTATCCCGTTTAAATCTTATACTTGTCATCTATGGCCAAGTGCAAAAATATTGTTTCATCTTTTCTTGTTTGAACTGAGCCTGTAAAGGTAAACAATTAATAATTTAATTTCAATTATCTTCATAAATTCTGCATAGAGTACCATACGAGTATTTATTGCTTATTTAAAATAAGCTAGATCTATTTTATTTATATCTGTATTTGATATGAAACGATGCACAAAAAAAACTTGTTTTTGTATTCTGGACATGTAAGAGAGAGAGAGAGGATTCGTCGATTGCGTATTTTAGGATTATAAGAATAAAGATACTTAAAATAGCTGAATAAATATCATAAACCGCCAAAATGTTTTCTTTTAATTACGCGAATGTTGTTCATTGAAATGAATCAACTTTTTAATTAGCTAATGAACGTTTATTTGAAACTGTCACACTTTAAATATTTATTGGTACAATTTATCCAATTTGACCATAGCCACAAGATTGTCTTCCAAATAGAGATTTTAAACCCTTCGATCTGATATATTGTCTAGTCGACAAGTTGAAAATGGTACAAAATAGAGATACTGCTCTTAAAATTATGTGCGATAGCTCATTGGATTCGGAATGACGTCTAGAAAAATGTGCCAAAAGCGTGTATTAGCACATAAAAAATTGCAAATGTTATAAACAATTAAAGATGAAAAAAATGGCATTTCGTTTTTTGCCAATATTTAATAAACTATTAATATTTAAGAAATTTCAAAAAGATTCTGAAAGAGGAGGAAATTTCCGATAAAAAACTCCTAACTCCCGGAACTCTATCTCCATTATTTATAATTTTAATTTAACGCTGAAAATAGGTCGGCGCGTGACATTTTTAGGATGCGCGCGTGGCGTCAAAAGCGAGTACGGCACATTAATTAATTTATTTAAGGTATTGAATAATTTTTTTTTAATTTGGAAAAATTATGGTGTGTTCTGAACACTATAATTAATTTATTCCCGTTGGAAATTTTACTTAAAGTTAATTTTTCAACAAGTTAAACAATTGTTAACTAACGAAAATTTCTCGAACTACCGTCTTAATTGTAAGTGGAAAAAAAATGTTTAAATAATGGTCGTAAAAAAAATTCGCTTCGTAGAGCCTTTCTTACATACATACTTAACAAGATCGTGCCATAAAAGTTAAAAAAATATTTATACTTTGTTTATAACAATTTTTTTACTTAAACAAAAACTAAAAAATCCAAGTAATGTTGTTAATGTTTTTTTATTATTTTTTAAATATTAATAGTTTATTAAATATTGGCAAAAAACGAAATGCCATTTTTTTTCATCTTTAATTGTATATAACTTTTGCAATTTTTTATGTGCTAATACACGCTTTTGGCACATTTTTCTAGACGTCATTCCGGATCCAATGAGCTATCGCACATAATTTTAAGAGCAGTATCTCTATTTTGTACCATTTTCAACTTGTCGACTAGACTAATAATTGGTGACACAATTTCAACCTTGTAGTTTACAGCCTCAATTTGTATGGGATTTGGGGTTCTCCTTTGTTTACGACGTGTAATTTTCATAAACATTTATTAATTTATCCATAATTTGTCAAATCTTATATCCTAATTCTTTAATTCATCTCAATTTTAATAAACAATTCAATTTTGGTGTGGCTAGTGGGATGCCACGGCGCACTGGGGCAGCTCAAGCGGAGGTAATCGTTTCGATTTCCTACCGCCCGATTCAGTTTATGTCAATTGAATAGTTTATCTCTCTTTATTTTTTTTACATTGGACATGAAATGTCCAACAGCAGTAACGCTCAGTGGCACAAACTACCTTTATCAATACCTTTGACCTTGAAACGGTGAATCCCAAACATTCGCAAGGTCAAATACGTCTCAAGTGTATGGCGATGACATTTTCAAAGGCAAAGGTATTGGCAAAGTTAGTTACTCAGCCTATGTAAGCGGGTGGCCGGTGGCAAAATCCCGTGCCATTCTGTGCCGGTGTGCGTACGCCGTAATTATAAAGTGTCAAAGTAGGTAGGTAGGTATAGGCTTTCTCGTATTAAATTGAGATTTGAAATACGGTGTGAAATAAGGAATATTTCAATGAAGTTTACATCAAATGGTACATTGACAACAAAATGTCGGCATAGATGCACGTACAACATAACTCAAATGTAAAAGCTCGCGCGTAAATTACGCGCGCAGTGATCTGCAATATCTTCCCGCATCAACTTTGTCTTAACTTACTAGAAAATAATACAATAAGTGCATTGCATTACCATACACAAACGAAATTTTAAAAAATCGCATACATAAGGAGGAATGGTAAACATACAAATTACAAAGTGAAAAATATACAAACTTTTCCTGAGCAGCACGGTACCGCCGCAGCGATCACCACAAAGGCTATAAACGCCGCGTATTGATATTTGTGCGCCATCTCTTATTTACGTAACTTCTAGCACCTTTACCTGCATCAAAATTTTATGTTATGTTACCACACAACGCAAAGCAGACAAGTGTGCACACATGTTTAGCTATGTGGTCAAGGCGTATGTACAAGGCCAAACATTATACCTTTCTATACTTATTGCAAAAGTGTGATGAAGAAGTAGCGTTAATATATACTCGTAGACACTTACCCATCAACAACTGTTAGTTGTTACAGTACCGAATCATTGTGATTGAAGCACTGCACGAACTAACTTTTTATAACTTGTGGATTAGTCAACAATTTCGAAAATTACCTACTATATGACTTAGATTTTAGAGTATAATTTATGTACCTTGCATGATTTTTAGAGTGGGTATCTGTAATCGATTTAAATCCTTACCAATGGGACCAGTGATCCCTACGTATAGTACATAACACCTATAATGTCTGGATATGGCCAGGGCAGTGCAGTGCCATACAGTGCTTAATAAATTCTGACAGCCTTATACATTGCCATTTTTAAAACCTGTTTAGCTACCGAATGTTTTGTCCTTTTCGAACGTTTTTGTATTCAGTTTGAGTGAAGGAGACAAAACGTTACCTAAAGTAGAATTAAAAACTGCATATGAATAGGGCCCTAAGTCTTGCTGTTTTTCCATGCAGACAGGATACTTACCTACTATTAGGTCCTTCTGGTTAGTAAATAATCCCGTAATGGTTAATGAATAAAAAGATAATCAGTCCTGAGATCCAACTCCTCACTAAGATACAAGCCTTATGTGGTTAGTATCATGAACTACGAAAGTACTTAGTCTTACAACATCCAGAAATGAATATTAGTTGGCTACACAAACATTTGTGTCGCTGCAGGGTCCTCTCTTGTCACAGCTGGTTTCTAGCCAACTGCGCCTCTTACGCCCGAATACTGGAACGCCATTCAAATAATAAGTTGATCTTAACAGCGCACGGCCCACTTAGCACATTTAAGCGGGATTAACGTAGTTAAGCCCAAGGATCTAAGAAGAACCAATCAAATAGATTTAAATAAATCTAATTATAATTCATATAATAAATTGGTAACTGATCAATGTATACGAGAAAGACTGTTAGGAGTAATATATTAACGTAATAAAACCCAAAACAATGATATTTCAGAAACATCTGAACCAATTTTGCTTAAATGTTATCTGAAAACCTTGTTTTCTTGTGGAATGACCAAGGGATTAAAATATATTTGTTACTTTTTTATACTGAATGGTATGGGATGGGTGAGAAGAGAATAGGATTACATGTCTTGAGTAATGGGAGAGGATAAAACGGGACTGGACAGGATTGGTGAGGCAGGACGGGAAAAGCAATATAGATGACGGCACATTTGAGTTTAAATATTATTTATAATAAAACAGCGCGCGAAATAATGTGTTGCTGATGTAGAGTAGACTCTAAAAGTATCTGCACCCGGGAGCAGCCGAGCCGGACTGCAAGTGATCAAATAAAATTGCGGAAAAAGTGAATACAACGTGAACCAAAAGAGCAATGAATTAAGTTGCCTTAAATAGCAAGGTGATCAACCTTACAAAATGACATTAAAATAATTAAATGTGCTGCGTGTCGTAACAAAGTTTATCAGCTTACCTTTATTATAAGGATATAAGGAATCTATCGAAAATAAGTTGCATTATCAGGAAGCTGGGAATCATTATTATGAAACTTGTTTAACGATATGATCACCTTTCACATCAATGTTGTGTTATGTGCCTACGTAACAACCTACCTCATATTAAGAAAAACACATTTTCCTAACACTGAGATAACCACACAAAGACTCAATCTTGTGTAATGTTAAGTGGACACTCTTTGTTTTTCATAAATATACCTACAAGCAAAATCATTTTAATTTTCTATATGTATACAATTATATTTAAAACGATAACGATAATTAACAAATTACGAATGTATTTAATTAAATAATTACTTAGTATTATTTGAAAGAAACTTAGTAATATTTCTTCATAAGTGATTAACGTGCCTATTTATCATTATGAACGTATTGGTCCAAATAAGTCATTACAGAAATAAGTATGAAATGTATTTTAATGCTCATATCACGAGTATACGAGGAGAAAAATCATCAAAATCTAGATAAACGACGAAAATAAAAGGTTGCAAGATAGACTGTTATGGTATTTGAATATTATGTGGAAAAACGGTTTAAACCTGCTTTCTTATCCATTTGGTCTCCTATCGCCTTTAGCCTTTTATAACGATCCTTATGTTTAAGGCATCCTATTGCGAACTGCCCCGAAGGCGAAACTTCCACCATACGTATGGGGATGTTGCGGCAACTTTGTGAAACTGGCTTCGATCAATGTAATATTTTTTGATTCAATTTATGATTTGCGAAATGTTATTATTAAAATATTATTATGTTCTGTTATTGTCGACGTTTTATAAAATTATAGCTAATCGCATACAATCGATTTCACATAAGTAGATAGTGATATGATGATAATGATATAATTCAATAAAATCGTATTTTAACTGAAAATCACTTAAACAGATGGCTGATAAATTTCTAATTTATAAATTAATATTATATATTCTGCCAACTGACCTTAAAATGGTTTATTCACGCGGGTTTCATTGCTAGCTGTTCCTTTCAATATTATATTATTACTCGTGAATTTAATTAATTAGTTAGAAACATAAAATTTAATAACACGAATTTATTATCCTTAACACAAGACCATTTTTTTCTATTTTACGGCTAAAGTTCCTCTCCTTAACGTACGACGGCTTTATAATTAACATAGAATGACAAAATAATTACCGACACTCATTTGTAGCTTATTCATAACTTGTGAAAATATAGAAACTGATTTTGAAGCTTTTATATTGCATTTCAAGCATTGTCTTACGTATGTATACTTTTGTCATCCGAATCACTGTAATTCACAAATTCTTCTTGATGCACTTTATTATCAAGTAAACATAGAAAAAACATATTTTTTAAAACAAATCCAAAATTAATTGAAATAAATTTGATTAGCTAATTTACACATCCTGGTCTGACTAACAGGTGTATATACACTAATAAAAGCTTCATAAAAGAAGTTAGTGAAGTTGGAACACGTTTACCTAATAGACAAGTACCACCGGATTAGTGGAATGTGGAGGTGGCGCAGTCGCACCGGCTTCGCGCGCAACGCACTGCTGGCTACTGACGCTGACACAGTGCCTCGCAGTGGGCACTGTGAAGCACGCTGTTTGACACGGAGCGCGAAACAGATCCCAGACACAAACTGGGCCAAGGCCGATGTTGTAGTTACGAAGTGAGTAGGTATTTGTTATGTCAGCTTACGTTCTACTTATGCAACGCTTTACCATTTCGCTGCAGTTCGATGGCCTGCTCAATAATACCACAACAATTAATATTGCTTCAAATAAAATACCTGTGTTACTATTATTTGAATGTTAAGCATATGCATTTGGTGGGCGTCTGCACATTGGTCATCGCAGCGATTTCACTTGCGTGAAATAAATATTAATGACGAAACTATGAATCCAAAAAGAGAAGGCTGCTGCATAAGTTTATAAACAATACTATAGAATAAAAACTGATTTAATTTTATCGCATAAATAAACTATAAATGATGTTAACCAAACTTTAAATTCGTTGTAACTATAATTTATTTAATAATAATCGAGACCATATACGTCTCACTGCACACTGGGTCTCAACAATTGAAAATCCGATTATGAAGAATAAGGTCATAGTTGGTGGACTATAAAGCTGGTATAGTGCAGGTTGGCACACTAAAGCGCTGTGATCTCAATTCAAGGAATCGCATGGAGTGCATAATATCTGCCACAGCGAGCAAGGTTGCAGTTCTGAACAGGGTACGTCGGTTTTTCACGCCCGATCAACTACATATTATATAGCTTGTATTTTTTTACTTTTTTATTGCCATGTAGGCAGACTAGCTAGCGACCCGCCCGATGTTAAGCGACTACCGTTACTCATGGACCTCCGCAGTGCCAGGGTACCAGCACAACAAAGTCTACCTCGAGGAGAGTACTCTCTTTCAACCTCGTTGTATGAAGGGCAGGTCCGGTCGGGTATGGAATACTGCTCGAGCTCTGGGATGGGTCTGCCCAGTATATGCCTGCTCGATGTTTTGGATAGATTGCAGCGGCGGGCTATCCGCATTGCTAATGATGCAGACGTTATCAGCAACTTAAAAGTCTACAACTGCGGAGGGATGTCCCTCTCTAAGCGTGTTCTACCGTCGGTATCACGGTGAATACCCTGAGGAATTCTTCAATTTGATACCCCCCTGTCTACTCTTATATAGAACCACGCGTACTGACTTGCGAAGCCATAACTTGATGGTTCAAACCATCTCGGCACGAACCAAAAGGATCGCGAATTATTTTTTGGGTTGTACCGTCAATCTGAGGAATTATTTGCCGTTACACGCGTTCCCTCCTTCCTATAATCCTGGGTGCTTCTGCCGTACTGTGCAGGCATAATTGTATTGAATGGCATGGGACTGCCGTCTGATGCATTCGATATTCTGCCTGGACGATCATTATGCCGCGTATAAAATAAAAAGACAAAAAAGCTGTGAAACGAAACAATATTATTATCTGTCATGGGAATTATTTAAAAAGAAACAAAATTGATTTATTAGCCACAGACACAGGATAAAAGTATGTAACTGGTGGTAGGTCTCTCATATGTGAGAGGCCATCTGGGTAGGTACCACCGCAATGTCTATTTCTCCCATAAAACAACACTGCTTAAATGCACTATTGTGTTTCGGATTGAAGGACATTGTAGCCAGAGCAACTACTGGACATATTGAGACTTAACATCTTATGTCTCAGGATGGCGAGCGCAGCGGAATGTTGCTACTGTTTATGAGCGGTCGTATCGCTTACATCAGGCGAACGGCTTGCTCGTCTCGCTATTCATTGCAATAAAAAAAAACATGCGAGTGACATTGGAAATCAACTACCTATTTGATCGTAGTCTCTTGTAATTCTGATACTTACGTCACAAGATTTGTACCTTGATGTGGGTCCAGAATACATGTATGCATATACCGGGTATCTCAAGACTGCTACCGAAAACGAAGCCGGGTGGTAGTTTTAGTGACTACAAACACAATGCAATTAAAATCGCAAAGAAACGCGACAATTATGTTTTATGATTTTTTTAAATATCGTCATTTTTGGGTGGTAAATTCATAGTTTTTGCTAAAATAATAATTTAAACACTTTTATAAGGTTATTTATAAATAAAAGGGTATACACTATTATTTTAGGAAAAAAATTATTTACGACCCAAATATGGTCATAGGAAAAATATAACAAAAACAAAATTGTCGCTTTTTTTGTAACTTTTTCTGTTGCATTGTGTCTGAAGTCGCTTAAACTACCACCCGGCTTCGTTTTCGGTAGCAGTCTTGATATACCCTGTATATACTATACTATTAAGTTAGTCAATTTCTATCATCGACAATAACAAAAGATTATAAGGGCCCTGATATATTTTCACGTGCCACGTACAGTATTAGTTGTGGACCATCCGCAATATGTAAGTATTAAGTAAATATGCTATTTACTCTGTTTCGACGCTAGATTTAGGTTGTATTAGGTATTCGTGTCCACTCCTTCAGTTTCCTTCTCTCACATGAACTCGCCTCCCTGATTAGGTCGCCTTGAAGTCAAGTAGTTTTTAAAATAGGACAATGAACAGTTATATCAGTTTATCTAATTTAATACCAGTAACCAGACCCTGCATTGAACACAAAAATGAAACGAAAAATGATTTCTAGGTTTTTATTGTTATATTTTAATTACATAAATTTGGATTGAAGGATTTTACGAAGCAACTAATTCCATTTTTCTATACTTTTTCTAAGCGTGGAAACGGGGTCCTTAAAAAGTATGGGGTCAAGCCGTAGCACGGAACGCATGAGTGGCATATACCCCCAAGCCGTTGCAAACGTGTTTAAACAAGACTGCCTCTGAACGAAATGTTCGGGGTCGCTCCACGAAGACCTGAAAAGAATGATGATGTGTTTTATGATTAATTGAGGTTTTTAACAGTTAATGACTGCGATTCCAGCAGTAAAGTACTTGGCAATTGGGCTGTACGGCGATACGCCGCGTAACTGTGAAGCGAAATATAGCGAGGTGAAGATATCCTATAAGATTTTAGTAATAATAACGCTCTCGGCGATATTTATACAGCGCCCCATATTTGTTATTCAATTTCAAGCTAAAATATGTAAATCCGGTATGCGGCCTCCACTCGCTACTAGCGCCCTGGGCCGACGTTGAACTTCGTCCTACCCTAACACCGACCCTGTCGACTGGAATGCATCACTCACTCACACCCACCGCGCAAATTTTTTATGAATAATGTCTTCGGTTAATGTTTCTCTACAAGCCCTTTTCCATCAGAGCTTGATTTTTTGGCACCTCACTTATTGTTCTTACCCCCATGTGGATTGCAGTTGATACGCAGCCTCGTTAGGCCTCACACGCGCGTGTTTTTGGGGCGCAAAGCTGGGCCGATTATTTCTGTACATAGATAATCCGAGCTGCCCCCAGTGTTTCGTTGAAATGAACGTGTCAGTGCAAGAATAAATGACAAGACTTGCGGCCTCATTCATAGACACTTTCATAATCCATTTTATTTATCAATATATTGAATCCCTTTCCAACGACTTTTGAATTCAGTTTAAGCGAAGAATACAAAACATTGAAATAAAACTATTAATAATAATTATAAGATTACTTTACAGCTTTCGTGGTCACGGAGCGGATTCCAGTCCAGTGAAATCCGTAAATAATAGTTTTATTTCAATACATATGTAACATTCGTGTAAATCTAAGTAACTATAAGACAAAACATTCGATAGCTAAGATAGGTTTTAAAGGTGTGTATAAAGAAGTAGTGGTGAGCGGAGAGGTGTCGCGGACCTGTATGCGTGGTGCGCGGGCTTGTACCGGCGGCGCTGCGCCAGCTTGATGGGCGGGCGGCGCGCGGCGTGCGCCACCACGCAGTTGAGCAGGATGTCCTCGCAGTTGGCGGCGCGGCGCACGGCGTGGCGCAGCGCGGGCGCGCCGGCCGCGTACAGCGCGAGCCACGCGCGGTGCACCAGCGCGGCGCCCGGCAGCACCAGCGAGTACGCGCCGCCCCACTTGCTGCTGTAGCCCCACGCGCCCTGCACCAACAAGTAGTGTTGCAATTAATAACAATCATAAACAAGGGCGGTTCCAGCATTTACCCCAGGGGGAGGGGGTCATATAGGTCATGTTAGAACACTGGGTCGGATTTCAATACTCCAATTCGTAATAATGACTTTTTAAGGTTTGTTACAGGCGTGATTTGTGAACACAAACATACTTTTTTAATTTATTTATCGACATACAAAGAATTAAATGTGCTTATAAATGTTACCAACATGATTATTAATAAATTTTGACAATCTGGGGCCAGCCGAGGGGGAGTCCTGACCCCATGACCTCCCCCCTGGATCCGCCCTTGATCATAAATACCGACTGAATTCTATAATAACATTTCACAAGTAACGCCTTCCAAGGGTGTTACTCTTAAGTTATTTCCGTATATATTTATTAATCTAAGTTATGTTGTAACAACCACTGACTGTCCTAAATAAATAAAAAGTTATTCAATGATATATTATACAAATACGACGTAGATATCGCACTAGCACTTCAAAAGTGAGGCGTTCAAATTCGGGCAAATGGTGTAATTTCATCTAGTCGCATAGCAACGGTGACAGAGGGAAGACCTCAGTGCTGTCAACATAATTTATTTCGAAAATATTATCTAAAGTGTCGAATTGTGTGTTTTAAGAGTGTTAAAACAATGGTGCAAAAATATGAAACTAAATGGGACCTACACACCATACGTAAGTATATAAAAACCACACAAAATTTAATTTTTATTTTAAATTAGCAAACACCGCCTTCAATTGTGTAAGAAGGATCGCCTAATACAAAGATTCTTAAGTGCGATAGGGACAAAAAGCGTACGTCATAGATTAACAAGTCAGAAGCGAAACCGATCATACAGAAATTTGACGATGACAGTTTGAATGTATTTGGATAATTGTATATTTGTTTCTAATTCAATCATATTTAAAACGATTAAGTTATTTGTTATGAAATATTTTCATAATAAATAACTTAATCCAACCACGAACATTACAAAACACATTAGCTTCCCCATATATTTTGAATGACTATATTATATTATTTACATATATCATTGAATATTTCCAGATTTCCACGTGATGAGCTTTTGAGACGTAAATGGATATGCACTAAGCACAACTCGGACAAAAAGAGGGTATCGTAACTGGTTACTTTAAAACTGATTAATATTGGTTTAGCACATTTAATTATGAATAAAAATATACACCTACGAAAAAATATATATCCACCTAAAAAACCTGCACCATCGGTTGTTTACCAGTGGCAGGGCGCTCATACGTTACCGCCATGTGTAGGTACCATCGCAATGTCTATTTCCCCCGCCACACGGCAGTTTAAATGCCATGTTATGTTCCGGTTCAAAGGTAATTCTCGCCCGAGTAATCGCTGTACTTATACTTAAGATCTTATGTCTCGGGATGGCGAACATAGTGAAAGCCAAGCATTGCTTTGTAATTAAAGGTGTCTTGGTTTCGCTTATGTCCACGAGCGGTCATATCACTTGTCATCAATACAACAAATAATAATATTATTAAGAAATCGATTTTTCAGTGCCTGCTTACCGTAAACTAATATAAAAAACGGTAATCAATTTATTTTTTATTTTTTCAAGTTTGTAAGCAAATAAAAATATATTTGTTACAGGATGGCGTACCACATGTAGACTCATGTAGCAACCTCAAAGTTAATATATTATATACTTATAAAACCAAATAGGTAGTTTTATTTATCGTCACCCTTCTGTCTTTACCGCTTTGATTCTATGTTTGGATAGCGCAATGCTATCTCTTTTCGTCTCGTACTTTCTGTATAATCTGTTTCATTCACTAAAATTGTCATAAAGTATTAACAAATGAGTATGTATATGCATAGCAGTACAGTTTTTGAACGTCACGACATATGGATATGCGTCATCTTTATTAAAACATCATTGAAGTTATTTATATAAGCTGAATTTTGCGATTTGTGATTGTGATTCACAAAGCCGATCGGCTAAAATTTTTATACGATCTCGTGTACTCTATGAAGGAGTGTTTTTTTTTTTACGAACCCATTTAAAGATGAAACTGAACAGTCAATTTTGTTTGTGTAATTTTGTGTATAATATGTGAAAAATGATTACAATATATCGTCAGTTTTATTGTTTAGAAATTGTGTGAGGGGCAATTAGTAATAGCAGAAATATAGAGCATGCTAAGGCTTCACATATAACAAGGTGGTGATATTAATTTGAAATAGAAATAATTCCCATTATTACCAGTTAGTACTCGCAAAATATTTACACCCATTCACGATATTACAACTTGCAATTTGTTTCGACCGATTCGTTATTAATATTATGATTGCGAAAGGTTGTTTTGATGTAAAGATTTTTGTTCTCTTTCACGCAACAACGGCTGGACCGATTTTGATGTTGGTATAAGGATAGGACACTTTGGATTAACACATAGGCTTATTTTCATCCCGAAAAATGTAGTTTCCAGGCAGGGGATTTGAGAAGACAGGATTGCATGCTTTTCGACATGGGACAGAATGAGACGGGACCGAACGGGACATACCAGGACGAGGTAGGAAAAGCCATATAGTCGACGGCGATCACATTGAGTTTAAGTGTGTTAGCAGTTCGAGACAATTTTTTTAATAAAGATATATGGAATAATCGTCTAAACTACTACTAGTTTACTTAGTTCTACTACTAGTTCATTTAAAATATTGTAGTTTATGACATTAACGCCCGAATACTGGAACGCCATTCAAATAATAAGTTGCTCTTAACAGCGCACGGCCCACTTAGCCAGTACATTTGAGCGGGATTAACTTAGTTAAGCGCAATTTATATTTAAGTTGCGTTCCAGTATTCGGGCGTAAGTGCAATACTAAGTTTTCAAGTTCTAGATCCCCACAATTTTTAATAACATACATACAAGAGATACTTCTGGACCACCTATCGCCAGTACTGAATATCAAGTGTAAAAGTCTGCGTTAATAAGTTGTACCTTGGCTTCATCCCAAAAATGTGTTCTTGCGGGATATCCTACAATTCGTTCCGGGAAGTGTCGCCAAACGAGAAAAGCAAAATCTAGCTCCTCGGCCAATAGCGGCGCGTCCCCGTCCAGCGAGAACACTGCCGCCGTCGGTACCGCCCACAGCGGCTGCCAGCGGGCAGACACGCCCTCGCTGCAAACAACACCATACATATTATGTTATGGCTGCAAGAAATATTGACCACATTTTGTTGATTATACCTCTCGAAAATTAGTTTTATGAAACTGCTTTTAAAAACGTATAACAAAATTTAGTAAGACCAGAACAAATTCTTCACGAAATTGAAACATTACAATTGATTTTTTGTTGTTTAAATTAAATCGTCCCAAATATTAAATAATCGGTATGAAACGTGAGTGGGTATGACTATGAACTACCAAGTTCCTTACCCTGGGTAATGAGTGGTGGCGTCTATGACCAGCACGGGTAGGGGCTCGCGCCTGTCGCCCGCTACTCGCGACAACGACTTCAAGGACGGTGCCGCGCGCTCGCTGTCCCACACTATCACAACCTACGATTACGCTTCATTATAATATTTTGTTGTTGTTCATCAACTATAACACGAGTTAATTTGAATTAAAAATAACGACAGGACGAACATAAATTCTTATCTCAAATATTAGGATTTTTTTTTCCTCATTAACTCTTATTTAATTTCTTAACCGATTATTTTGTAAAAAGTTTAATAGGTAATAATGAAATAAAAAATATAATCCCACCATCCTTTGATTATATACTCGTCTAGATGACACATCACACCTCACCGCACGACTCAAATAAAGTCTACCAAATTTGGTAGACTCGCTTCTCACGTACGTCAGTGTCATTTGAACTACATATGGATAACGTGCTCCCGCAAAATAATTAATAATGCCGGTTTGTGCTGTCAAATTGTATCGCAATTATGTGGGAAAACTGTATAATAATACCAATATCACTTTCTATCGGTAACGTTATTGTTAAACCACTATTATTTGAAGAAAACATGAACTTTTAATTCGTTATTTTGAAGATGAATTTCATTGGCCAGTGTTGTCAATTTATTACTAGGAAGATTCGGTGAAACTATGGGAGATAAAACACAAATATCATTACATCATATTTCGATCAGAAGAACAACAAGAAGAATGGCATTATTTATTTAATGAATAAATAATAACTTACCTACACAATATGAATGAAACCCACGACGTCATGCACTTCATAGTAATTTTGTTAATTGTTTCTAATATTTTTTAGACTTCCTACGGATTATGTACTAGCAAACTGCTGGAGCGACTTTACACAGCGGAGACGAAAAGAAGACCATTCGTAGCCTCACAAGACTTCAGTCATGTGTTCCGAACATTTTACTTATGATGATTTATATTTAACATAAATACAGAAATCAGATAACAGCCCAGGCAATAAATCCAAAGAGTTAGTTCTATTCGGAAAACTAACACTAGGAGATGGGTTTAGATCTTTATTGTTTTTACTAAAATGCGTTATAAATATAATTAATAGTATGATTACATTAAATAAAGAAAAAATATTTTATTTAACCTATTTTTTTTATCAAATAATGGGGAAAAGTTAAGTTAATAATCTGGAGTAGGCATCCCTAAACACACACACCTTGACAGTTGGATTACAATAATTACACGATCGGTACTCACACACATCAAAGAAAGTGAGGACAGTTTTAGCGCATCGTTTGTTGACATTGCTCAATCTAGACGAGTATATAATCTAAGCCCACCATCCATGTAATTCTGCATGCCAAAGATAAACAGTAAATTAATATCAAATTATTTTCCGTAAACCCGAATCGGTCAATATATTATGTTCTAAGGGCGTTAATACAAACCTTTTCACAAAACTCGCTGCTGGCTATGTTAGCGAGAAGTTTGTGTAGAGCCGGTGACGTCGCCTGAGCGTAAAGCAATGCTGTAAAAGAGTTACCGGGAGTCGGCGGAGGGGCGGCCAGGGGAACGGAGGGGGCGGGGAGGGGCGCCAGCGGGGCGGAGGGCGCGGGCGGGGCGGCCAGGACGGGCGACGCTATAGGGTAGTGCGAGCGAGAATCTCCGTACGTCGCCAAAGTCCCTAGTGCGCCAGGTGATGCGTTCCATATCATAGCTTCTCGCTGTCTCGATGACTTATGGGCGAGTATTCGTTCTGCTAGTATCTGCGAGAGTAAAAAAAAAATATAATTAGAACTGCCCCCATCCCTGGTACATTTGTATTGGAGATGTCCATACGCATACATTTACTTATTTTAGCCTTACCCCTGTCAATCGAGTGACATGATTCTTAATGTAGATTGGATTGTGATAAGGATTTTATTCTACATAAAAAAAACACCTTAGTGCCAAATGCCAATGACAATCACTCAAGTTATGGACGGCAAAAACACTGGAATATTCCAGTGTGATAGAGGCTCCCCGATTTATATTAAGTGTGGAACCAATTTAGGTCTCTCTAGTTAGATGAACAAAGATATGCCCCTCTTACAAATAAGATTTTATAAATTCATCATCTCTGAAACGCAATCACTGTTTTGATCGCTTTTAGCGACGAGCACAAGATGCTATGGCGGAATTCTCACGCCCCCTAACCACAGGGCGGAACCGATGAATGAGGTAACTGATTTATTTACTCAGTGAAAATATGTGAATTATATTTAAAAAAAACTGGAGAGGTGTCAAGGGGCACCCAGATAGAACGAAGTTCCTTTGGATTAATTAGTGAAGGAATTGTAATAAAATTTTATTTCTTTTAAGTAACAATAATATTTTTATTATTTATATTATTTATATTTATTATTAACAAAATATAAAATGTAATATAAACTTAATCAGTACGCTCAATTTTAGTCATAATTGGCAAAGATACATAGTCAAATGAAGGGTTGATGATTGACAGCAGGGTAACAAGCTAAAATTGTAAAAACGATTGTCAAATGTTTTAAAGTGTCGTTACAACTTTTGGTCTTAATTTTTTCCGTCTAGCCCCCTTTCGCAACGCGCCATAAGGAACTTCGTTCTAATACTCAATAACATTCAAGGAAATAACTAATGAAAATATATACCTCTATTGTTGTAAATACGATTTTCTCGATTGATGAGAAGTATTGTTCCCACAAAAACTGTGTTTGTTGCCTCAGTGCAAGAATACGTTCAGGCGTAACTGAGCGTACAAGCTCCGGGACCTAAAACATATTTTATATCAATCTAACACCAATTATAAACTCGCAAGAATATTATAGTTATAAAACGTTAATTTTTTTACTACCGATATACGGGTAATCGGCTCAACTGAACATCTAAGTTGTATCTTAAGTCCATTACGAATTGCAAGCGTCTCACGACCAGAGAGAGTCGGAAGCAAAAAGGAGGGAATTAGAGGAGGGTTATAGAGCTTCCGGCAGTCTCATTCACCACACGAAACACGACAGCAAAACCAAAAGGTTCTCAATGTTATTTTTGTAAAACAGCGATGCTACCCTATCGAGCCGACTCAGGCATACAGAGGGTCATATTGAGACATTCTACTTAATTTAACCCAACTGTTTTTCATTATTACCCCAGGTGACATTGTACATGATTTAGAAAAAAAATGGAGATGATTTACTGTCAAAAATCGTGATTTTAGTTTTCACGGTTTTCGGGCATCCCATATGGCTACAAGCAAGCGAAATGTCGGACGCCCGCCTACAAGGTGGACGGACGACCTGGCTAAGTTTGCAGGAAGTCGTTGGATGCAGGCCGCTTCCAACAGGTCGATGTGGAGATCGTTGGGGGAGGCCTATGTTCAGCAGTGGACTTCCTGTGGCTGAGATGATGATGATGATGATATAGCTACGAGTATTCTACCGCTTAGCTCAACTTCAAATCGGTTCGGGAACTTATCTGAGCCGTAAAAATACTCGGTATATATAGGAGTTGATCAAAAGGCTTGAATCCTAAAATCGCGATTTTTGACAAAACTATCAGGCAGTTTTTGTTCAAACTTGGTACCATTTTACCCAGGGGTATTAGGAACATGTGGTTTAAATTAAAAACCATATTATGTCAATACCATCCTGTATACTAGTTCAAAGTCACCTACCATATTGGAGATACATTGGTATTATATAGCCTACAGAATTCCTCGATTAATGACCTATCCAACACAAAAATACATTTTTTTTTTCATTTCGAACCAGTAGTTCCTGAGAGCCTGTATCTGGTGGTAGGATATTAGTATCGGCGCGGATATCAATTACCGCACACGATGGCGGAAAACCCGCCTATGGCGCTAATACACAAAAATGCGAAAACTACGACTTGTTACGATGCAATTTCGTGAGGCAAGGATTCTTCCCATGCAGGGTTCGGGCGATGCTTATAGCTAAAGAAATGCATGCATTCTTATTAATTCGAAACTGAGGTCGTAGATTTTATGATGCTGCATCGCGTCCCAGGTTTGTGTACAAGCTTTTACGACTTCAGTTGCATATATCTGGTTTAAGCAGGGCCATAGGTACTTAACAGTGTTGATGACTTTCAGTAAACTTACTAATTCGCGTTGCCGGACGTCCCGTATTTTAGACATAGTTTTAAATGTCCCAGCGGGACAGCCTGTCCCGTAAGTCGATCGATCTACGACTGACAAGTACTTATGCATGCCATTCACAATTTTGCATACACATCAATAAGATTATTTGGTGCGTTAATCATTGGGAGGTAATGCCCTAATCGCCACGCTGGGCAGGTGGGTTGGCGATCGCAGTGGATGGAGAATACCAGAAAACGCTGCTGCCCATTCTCTGGTCTATGGAAGCTGCAGATGTTCTGCCTCGACCATTAGTCGCCTTGTACGACACCCGAAAGTATAATGGGTTGGTGATATTCTACTCCGCCGGACACCACGCGGCCAATTCTAATGACTTTGTCGCTCCGGGACCAATTATCATAGATGGCACACCTCTCGAAGTTGTCAAGGAGTATGCCTACCTCGGGCAACTAATGCAATTGGGTAGAAATAACTTTGAAAAGGAAGCCGATAGGAGGATTCAGTTGGGCTGGGCAGCATTCAGGAAGTTGTACCATATATTTTCGTCGGATATACCACAGAGCCTAAAGAGTAAAGTGTTCAACCAGTGCGTCCTCCCTGTAATGACGTACGGAGCCGAGACGTGGACACTGACTGTGGGGCTAATCCACAAGTTAAAGGTCGCTCAACGTGCGATGGAAAGAGCTATGCTCGGAGTCTCTCTAAAGGACAAAATTCGAAACGAAGTGATCCATCAGAGAACCAAGGTAACCGACATAGCTCTGAAAGTTAGTAGGTTGAAGTGGCAATGGGCTGGCCACATATGTCGTAGAACGGATAACCGCTGGAGTAAGCGTGTTCTGGAGTGGAGACCACGTCTTGGCAAACGTAGCGTGGGACGTCCTCTGGCCAGATGGCGGGATGACTTGCAGAAGAGGGCCGGCAAGAACTGGATGCGTAAAGCTACAGACCGGGCTCTGTGGTGTACCTTGGGAGAGGCCTATGTCCAGCAGTGGACTGCAACGGGCTGATGATGATGATGATGATCAATAAGATTTGATTACGCCCAAGCGCCTGTAAATGTAGTAATGGCTATTGGCTGGAAAAATAAAAGTTTTCTGGCAGTCAAGCGAGACCCTGAGTCAAAGTGTGTTAATCCACGTGCCGAGTGCTGACATGCTGAGTTGCCCATTTAAAATTAGTCCCGGGCAAAAGGAAAAATCTGGCGACCCTATGGTATTGCAACATTCTAGTCATACCTGGTTTATACTAGTATGTAGAAAGTGAAAAGAAATAGTTATATTTCCTATATAATTCCGAAACAATGGCCAAATTATCATACCTATTGAAATTACCTGCAATAACAGCCGCTCATCTGCCCAAATAACTGCTCTCCTCCAATCAATTTTCTCGTCGAAGGGTAACCGCCAGCCATTACTTAACAAGACAGGAATGCAACCAGCCGCTAAAGCTTCAAGGAATCGATATGAACCAAGACGACGTCCTCGCGCCACCAGGCAAAACGTCGAATTTGCCAGAAGCTGCTCATAATCAAATCTACAAAATCAAAAAAGGAACCATTATTGTCGGCAACCAAGATGATACAAAGGCACCACCTAGTCTATACATTTATTACATAGAATACAAACAGAAGTCAAGCTTGTGTATGTACTTCACTTTTTGTTGCTACACTCCGCACCACACTCGCACTTTACGCTCCGCGTTCGCGCTAGGGTTGTTTTTTTTTTCATGGAATGGCGAGACGAGCACGTCGTTCGTTTAATGGTAAGCGTTACGACCGCTCATGAGCAGTAGTAAAACCAAACAACACCTTGAATAAAAAAGCAATGCTAGGTATTCCACTGCGCTCGCCATCCTGAGACATAAGATGTTAAGTCTCAATATGTCCAGTAGTTACTCTGTCCATAAACCATAAGTCTATGGTTACGACCATAAGTCAATAATGACCATAAGTATATGTAGGTACCAGGCCCGGATCTAAGGGGGGGGGGGGGCAAAGCTGGGGTCTGTGCCCCGGGGGGCAAGTTCAGGGGGCGGCATATTGAATCTTGGGAGACAACTACACAACTCATAAATAACGTAACACGACTTACACGGACACTGCAGAACTTACGTTTTTTTCACGGAGCGCGAATATTAATTAATATGCGATAGGGGCGCGTGAAAAAGAGATAAAGCTATATTTGAAAACTCCTTCATCGATCTCAACGACTACATTTGGTTTACTATTCAATTTGAAATGTGATACAGGAGTTTGTCCGCGACTTCGTTTACGTGTATATTATGATAATATGGTTGTAAAAGCAAACCAACGTTAATCGCTCCAACTACATTACATTGTAAACTCTACGAAAGCTTTTTACAAAAATCAACATAAAACATTTTCTTGGGTCCTTCTCATCTTCTATTCAGTTATGAAATTATCCTGTGAAAAACCGACGCACTCTGTTTAGGACTCCAAACGTGCGTGCTGTGGCAGATATTACGCCCTCGATGTGATTCCTTGGATTGAGATCACAGCGCATATCTACACCAAGGATATTTAAGTCATTCCGCATTGAGAGGGGAGCACCCTGAAGAATGGGGAAGGGTGAGAACGGGTAGTTTTTGCAAGTGAAAGTACACACCTGGGTTTTCTTAGCATTGAACTCAACCATATTCCTGGAACCCCACGTGAGCTCAATGACAAGATCATCACGTCCCCTCACAGTGTCGACCCGGCAACCCGGAGGCCCATAGTGGTGTCGCCCATGAACCGGGCTGTCATCTGCATGGCAATGAATGTTGCATATTGATATGCAGAATAAAAAGGGTGGGCGGCAGCACCGAGCCCTGAGGAACTCCGGCATTTACCGACATGAGCGCCGAAGCGTCTCCGTCGACGACCACACGTATTCTACGCCCATGCAGAAAGCCGGAAACCCACGAACACAGGTTGTCGAGCAGACCGAAAGCCGGAAGTTTGGGAAGAAGACCACGGTGCCAGACCCTATCAAAAGCCTTGGCTATGTCAAGGCTCACATCAAGAGCCTCGCTACGCGAGCCAGTCACCTAACCCCAGCGATGCAGGACAAACGCTAGAAGATCACCCGTTGATGAATTTTGACGGAATCCGTATTGTTTGTCACTGATCAACTAGTGATCCTCTTGGTAGCGGATCAATTGAGCGTTTATGATCCGCTCCATGACCTTACACATCACTGAGGTAATAGCGATAGGGCGGTAATTGGTAGGGTCTGACCGATCACCCTTTTTGGGGATCGGTTGCACACTGGCCCTCCCTCCAAGATTCCGGCATAACACCTGTGCGGTAGGACGCTCGGTAGAGGCGAGTCAGTGCAGGAGACAACTCGATTACACAAGCTCTTAAAACCACCACCGGTATTCCATCCGGGCCACTGGCTTTTTACACATCGAAAGACCGTAGCTCACGCCGCACATGTACGTGTGCCTACACGTCTGCCAGTCTGGGAACCACGGTCCTCGAGGCGGAAATTAGCCGCAAAGAAATTTGCCAGTAAGCAGCCTTCTCTTGCGGCTTGAATTGAATACCTCAGCGGTGGCAACACTGGACGGCAGAAGTTAGACTGAACGGCCCTGGCCAAACTCCAATAAGCACAACTACTAGTTGGGTGATTGGCCCAACGCACGGCCTCCTGCTTACGCGCTGGGCATCCGCTCTAACGGCTTGGTGGCTCGGTTGTAGGCTTCTTTGAGGGAACTCATATTAGGATCCTTCATGGCGCAACCCCTGATCCAAGCGCAATACGCTGCCTGTTTGACACCGACAGCATCGGCGCATGTACGATTGAACTAGGAGCGTCCAAAGCCGATACGTTACTGGCGATCTCAGAGGAAGGAATTTAGTATTCCATTCAAAGTCTGATCTCGTCAGCAATAGCGTTGGCACTCGTTGATGGATCTTTACCCTCAAAGCATCGCTGCCTCAAAGAGATGAATGAGAAATAATCTCGTATACCATCCCAATCTGCCGACGAGTAATGCCTGACCCTCCGCTTAACCTGCACGAGACGTGGAGGTGAAGCGAATGGTACTGACGACCCAACCAGGCACTGATAGCAGAGGCCAGAGGAACCAGCATGATCAGTCTTGGAGGAGCCCAGCCACAGTTCGTGATGAGCATTGAAATCCCCCAAGATCACCATTTCGGCTGAGAGGAACTGCGCCCGCGTGTTATCAGCCGCCTGGCTATGATACCCGACAGCCGAGTCATTTCATCGTCCTCGTTGTGAGACCTGTAAAGGCACACGTAGATGCGGCTCAGGGAACCTAGATCCACGTGTACCCATAGAGCGGAGAAGGAGGGGCCCTCCATGCATCGCAAACGGCGACAGCAGACTTCCGACCGAACATACAAGCATACCCCGGCTTTAGGCTTGAAGTTTCCTGCAAACGAATAACAGCAGGTAGTAATTATCGGCCGGACAACGAATCAGCGTCTTCGTCAAGAAGAGCAAAGCAGGCCGGGCCCTCTCGAGATGGTGGTGGGCGGCATTGGGTTTCGTATGGAGTCCGCAGATCTTGGTGAACTCCATAGTGAACGCGGTGGTGGGGATATGCACCGCTGAATGACCTGCTCTGTTTAATTGCACTGTCATGAGGTTCAAGGGATGGGTTTGGTGAAGAGGCATCGAGGAGGCAAGTCTGGGCATTAAGAAGGCCGAATAGGCACCGGCACGAATGAGTCGGCAGGTGGCGAATTGATCCGCCGGACGGTAGGGCCCCTGTACCCTCCCGGGATGGGCCGCCGGGACATCCGGTCACCAACCGGCACGACGGACTCACCCAAGATTATGCGTGGCATGGTGAGGCAGCCTCTCGTTGTGTTTAGCCACAATTGCGTCCCTGTACTGCACCGCAGGCGGCCAGCGGACAACCGTTTCTACGGGTCACCTTGGCCGGCGGGTCAACACTCCTCCCTTCGACAACGAAAAAAAAATACCCACACGGTACAACCTCATGCCCGGACTCAAGCCCCTCGAAAAACCGGAATAACACGGGGTGATCCCGGAACGTGGTCCCCTTACGGGGATCAAAATGTTTTTACGCCCCATGGACGGTGGTCGCTACCCGGGCGGTCACTTAAGTCCTACCACCACGAACTGTGTCACTCATTTAGCACTACCCAGGGGTCACGTGTAGTGAAACTAGAGTCAAAACCTATGGACGCGAGTGACATTAACCCTCAATAGTGAAGCTACATACGAGTGAAGCTAATATAAAGCGTGTAAAAATGTTTAACATGGTGGTAAAATGGCGTTCTTTCCCAAAGGCCTTTGTTATCAGTGGGCATCTGGTTGCTAAAAGTAATGATGATGATAACGATAAAAATATAGTCAGGCAGGGGCGGCATTTTTCCGTTTTTGCCCCGCCTCGAAAAATATTAAGATCCGGCGCTGGTAGGTACATTCGTATCGTATATAAACTTCGATCGTCCGAAGTTTCGAACTTCGTTTCGGATTAATATAGTAGGACCCCTGGTCTCGATTGGTCTTATCGAGTGTCGGTGAACGCTGTTTATGTGTGCGTTGATCTAGCGCGCTTTGTATGGAGATTGACTTCTGTTAGTATTCGATGTCTATATTCTATATCACTTACAGATAGCATTTTTTTGCGGGAGTACAAAAACCCTTAACAATTTAGCCTGATGGTATAATTTAAGTCTCGAACAGAGCAATGAAAGCAATGAATTGAAATCGTAATAAATTTCGAAAATGGTTCAGGAGTTTAAGTAAGTAAGAGTAAGTTTAAGTTCACATTTAAGGGAGGGGATGGTCGGGGGAGGGAGTTGTTGAAACTTTGTATTATAATATCGGTATTTTTAAGATGTGAACTTCAAATTTGGAATTGTAAGAGACAGTGGCGTAGCTAGGTAACCAAAGGCCCCGGGGCAAAACATAAACTATGACCCCAACATCACCTAACTTAATACAGAACCCAACCTAATCCACATTTGTTTCAATACAGTTGATTTCAGAATAAAACTTATTCAACAACTTCAAAAAAGGCAGAAGTTTCTGAATTCGACCGTAGTAGAAAGTGCGTGGTGGCATGTTGGCAAACGGACTAGACGTGGCTGCCAAAACGTCTTCGGTGGTCGCGGGTTCGAATCCCAGGGCACACCTCTGACTTTTCGGAATCATGTGTGTATTGATAGTCAATCACAACGCACTAAAACAGCGAAGGAAAACATCGTGAGGAAACCTGCATACCATAGCGATTTATAAAAAATTCTATGGTATGTAAGTCCGCCAACCCGCACTAGGCCAGCGTGGTGGAATATATGGCCTAACCACTCTCAATCGTAGTGTCGATTGTAGAGGAGACCCGTGCCCTGCAGTGGGACCGTAGTGAAGTAAATAATAATAAAATGATTAGTAGTGATATGAAATTTTATGAAACAAAAATGCAACAAGAAAACGGCTACCTGATAAAAGTTCTTAGATATTAACATATATAAATACTTCTATTTAAATATTTATATGTCATAGTAGGGTATATTTTTTTCCAATTTCTCTCAAATTGGATATTGAGGGGCCCCTGAGGGATGCAATGGTTAGAATTGAAAAATAAGGACACCATTATCAACCATCCTTACGCCCCGTCAAGCCCCGATATTCTTAATCATTAGATTAGTTAGAATCAGTCATGTTTACCGTTATTTTGAACTTTTTAGTTTTTTTACCGATTGGTAAACATTTCGATGTCTGAAGGACCCTTTGCTCCCATAATTTAAATTTAGTCAGAATTAGAAAAAGTGGGCACCATATTGAACTATTTGTTATAGATCCAAATAATCCCAAAATCAATATCCGAGGAACCCTTCCTTGCTATGTTCGACATTGAAAATAGTCAGATTTAAATATTTGAATATTCTCCATTTTAAACCTTTTGTTTACTGGTCAAATAAAAGATGTTCGACATGCTGGGAATTGCTCTTTTTTTTTCAAATATGTTCCAATTTTAAAGAAGTGTTCCTGGAATCTGGTTTATTTATATTTTAAATGTAGGAGTTTTCACTAGCTCAATGCATAGTTTGTAAGTCAGAGTCCACGGGGCCTTACCGCGTCTAGCCCTTCGGTAACTATGTTACTGGTAAGAGATGAAAGCTGAATGCCCATTCATAGTATCGGTAAAAATATGGGAGATCTGGTCGATTGGATACCAACACTGCATAAAATTGATGATAGTATGGTTTGTTAAAGGACAAACCATAAAAATGATTTCCTGTATTACCTCGGGCGACAGATTTTTATAAAAAAAAGTAATTATCATCACATTTTACATTTTGTTTACAGGCCTAAAGGTAAAACAAATCTTTTTATTGGACTTCAAGTAAAATTCTACAAAAATCCAGGCCTGGGTGGCAAATATGTTTATATTTATTGGAAATATATTTTTCCCCTCACGAAAAAGTTGGTTTCTGGAAAAAACCTTCACACCAATACTAAGTTTCATAGTAAAATGGGCATCCTCCTTAAATATCGTACCTAAGTACTTATAGTGGATAAACAATGATAAATTATGAGGATATACATTTCCATGTTTTATGTAGAGGTAATTGTTGTTGATAAAGGAAGTAACAGGCCGATAATATGGCCAAAGGGATAAATTCAAATAAATTATGATTAATGGTGGTTATATATTTTTCTTTTTCAAGGGAACAAATGGAGTTTAAATAATATAGAATATATACAATCTATTGATTTCATAAGTATAAAATCACATATGGCAAATAAATTGAATCATGAAAATGAAGAAAGCATGCATAAGTTAGTAAATAATAAAAAACACAAGGCTATGTGATCCTATTGTATTAAAATTCATAATGATATAAGTTTCCACTGCACACTTTTAAGTCTTGCATTCTTAATTAAAAAGACCTTATCTAACAGATTATTTTGGTAGGAACACACATATAATTTTGGATGTGTTTACTTCCATGGTAAGTCTACTTGTGGTAATGCAATATCCTGTAAATTGCATTATATCAAGACTGCTACCAAAATTGAAGCCAGGTTTTAGTATAAGTGACTTGAGACACAATGATGATTATGATGAATTATTTAGATTTCTGCCCAATTTCAACTTACAAAGGATTTTCTAGTGATCTTACATTATATTCTGGAAAAAAACATAGCCATCACATCATTAAGTATATTCATACTTACTTATCATATTCACGATTGTCCTCATCACATCTTTCATCTCTTAAATCTTTCCAAGACTTTCCATGGCGGCAAGTTGTAACTAAGATTAGATTATTACCATCATGCAAGTGCCACAAGGAATTTCTAGTTTCACTGCCAATTCCATGTACATATCTCTTTCCCTTGAATGCAAGCAAATGATGTTTGGGTGCAGGAAATGGATTCCCTGTTGCTGCAGGTGGTACACCTCCTCGCTCTGGATGCTCCTTGTGAAATAGAGGCAATGATATGTCAAATCCCTCACGGAATATGGTCTCTGAAGCACTGGCTCTCGCCAATATGGCTTCCCCAGGCTCAAACCCTAAAGCATTTTCTGCATAATCAGGCCATGTACCTGCATATAAGTTGAATATGAGGTGATTACGGCCATTTTTCCAGTATGGTAATCGGGACAGACGTGTTGCTATATCAGGGACATGCTCTGGTGACAATGGATCAGCATCAAGTGTATCTATAGCAGGTATAAACAAACAAGCTTCATTTGGATCTCTTGTAACTAAACGAGATTCTCTTATCACGGATAATACTTTGCGATAAGACGCACTAACAGGCCCATCACTGGGGTAAACGTAAATCTTTGGTTCATTTCCACACTTTGAGAAATCAAAACATGTTTCCATGCGACATGGTATGGCCGTTGTCGTAGGTTGGCGCTTCAGCTTAGATGGCATTTCTGTCAATTCATCCATAGTGGCAAAAGAAGGCAAATCATGACCATCGTTTTGCACTAGTTCAGATTTTAAATGATAACTTCCGTAATAACAATATAATAAAAACGCACAAGATATAAATAGTAAAACGTAGCGTTTCTTTGCTTGCATGTCTGTAAACAGTTGGATTTTAAATTTATAATAAATTGATTTTGTCCATACAGATATTAAACGAGTAAATGTTGAATTCTTTATATGATATCGCCGGATTCTTGTGAAGTTCGACAACTTTCTGAATATGTTGCTCGTAAACGGATAAATATATCCACAGTTGAATATTCCATAATTCGTTTGATATCAGAATTTCTGGTAAATTAATTTTCTATTTATGGAGTTACGATAAATTTACAAGTAGTCTTCAAACATCAATATACAAGTTAAGTTAGTTCACACAAACCGTAATCTACCATTTGATCATAATTCAGGATACTTTTTGCACTACATAAAGCGTATCAAGCCCACAAATCACAATCACAGACGACTAAAAATACAGACGGCCAACTCCATACAAAATTTTTAACACGTTATGAAAATTCACACATCGAAACCAAACATGCTTTTCTACATATATAATTCATTCAATCTTCATCGGATCTTTCTTTCATTTCATTGATAATTTTGTCACTGACCAATAGTTTTAAAGAATTTTGTTCATCGTATTTGTGCCATCTCTTTCGTACGTTATACGTATATAATATATATATTTAGATGCGTTTCCGACCAGGGCTGAACCGGTACTTTAAAGAAATTACTACCGGAAATTTACCGGTTCTATATTTGGGTTTCATGCTTATATACTCATGGATTTAAAATAAAAATAACAAATAAAACCAAGTTATAATTCTAAACCTTTACTCAACAATATATTCTTTGATTTATTTGATGTTATATTTTTATATCCACTCACACGTCCACGTCACTGTCACTTATTTTGACAGAAATCTTCCGATTCCCGCGTTTTTAATATTCATAAACATAAAGCATTATATCCTAGTACCTATTCTAGCATGGACGTAGTATCAATGGACTCGACATTCGAGTTCCACCGTAAAGCTGAAAACACATTGTAGGTTTTTGTCTTACGCATAGAGTAAAGAGTACAAAACTATGGTAAAGACAGGTAAAGAGCACATTTTACATGGTTCGTACGGGTCGTCAGAGGGCCCACGTACGTTTTTATTTTTTAATTTCATTGACAAAGGACGGTTTTCTCGTCTGCCAATGACTAAGCTTTTAGGGATGGAAGAGTCGATTTTTATGTACTCTTTATCTCATCTCTATGTAAACAAATAAATAATATATTTTATTAAATGAAATCAATCCTAGTTGGCGCTTATTATAAACAGTTCTTATCTGTGATAACCTGTGGTACTATCACATTCGAGTTTGCAACTGTTTTATTGTCAAAAACAATGATTCAATAAACATGAAATCACACATCAATCAATTATATAATACTGTGATTGATTAAATTCTATACACAAACATAGATCACATATTGAGAATAAATTTACTGTGGAAAAATGTTAAGCAACAATGCCGTGTACACATATTAGAAATACTTATGTATAAAATGTGTGAATTCCAAAGTAGGCAAGATCGTGTTTCGAGCACACGTCTTGTTGTCTTTTTTTTATATATTTATACTACCAGTGTCATTTTAACAGAAAACAAAAAAGAGACTACCTGAAGACAAATAACAAAGTAAACTTTTTCCTATTATAATTCCTAAAACAGCGCGTGTATTTTGAAATTTTAACATCAATAACTTAATATTTGATTGTATAAAAAATTACTCCGTTATTTTTAGTATGATACTTTATTATCTTTAGTACAAATAGGTACTGACTATTTGTTCCCATACTTCTTACTTTAAGTGAGCATATTTGTATTCTTTACATTTAACATTATAAATAATTTCTCTATTACGCACATACTCTGATCGTTTTTCTTCCATTTTTTAAATGAACGCACAGACGAACTTTTGGCTAATTACTGATAATTAAATTAATAAATACACTCAACAATCACATACATAGTCCTGACCCCACATTAAAATAAATTAAGTGTTGTGTCGTGGGTATCGGGAACTACGAGAGACTTTTCGGTCTCACAAACATCCAGACCCGAGACAAATACTTGTGGGCCTCACAAACATTTGTCTAAGTGCGGGGATCGAACCCGTGGCCTCTCGTTTCACAGGCGGCGTCTAACCAACTGCGTCACGGAGGCTGTCAATTACGTCCAGTCTAGTATGTACAAACAACTGGTCAAAGAACTGCGGTGTTTATTTCTATTAAGTCAAGTTAGATTCCCAGCCACACCTCATGTAAATAATTAGAAATGTCCAAATTGTATTCAACAATTTTTATTTGTATGCAGATTGAATAAAGAAAATTATACCTTGTACGTATTATAAATTCTAATTTAATTGTAAGTTTTAAGAAATGTTATATTAGTTTGGCTTAAAAGCTGGTAGCCATATTTACAAAACCTATTGTTGTGTAAACTCAAGTTTGTCCACAATCGCAAATCACTCAAAAGCGCTGTGGTGCACGGAGAAACCATTATTTTTTTCTCTCTTCAAATTTCATTACATTGGACATTATTATCATTACTACTATTGGACTACTAGTATAAATGTACATTGTATAAATTATGAAAGAATATTTTAATGAAAGCGTTGGAGATATTTTTTACTTTCATTTCTAGTTCCTAATTTCACCACTTGTCAATTTATGTTAGTTGCGCTGTATGTCTCAGACGTTTTTTGTTTTTGAAGGTCATGCCCTCGAATTTCGACCGACAGTGTGCACACAACAAAAGAATCTATTGTTCAGATCGCTGTAAGACGCGTTGCTCTAGTATTTATGGCCGCTTCTTTACTCTATGCGTAAGACAAAAACCTACAGTTTGTTTTCAGCATAAGGGACAGACATAAAGTAAAAAAAAAAGCATTTTTATTTTTTATGCAAATATAATCCTATTTTTCAATGTATTCTATGAAATACTAATTGCAGATGTTAGTAATAATGAACGTCTACATTTATTTTTACCAATATACTAAATAAAATGCACTTACCAGTGAGAGGTTATATTTTCATATTATCGTTTAGATCGGCTATCACCAATGATATATTATACAAATACGACGTAGATATCGCACTAGCACTTCAAAAGTGAGGCGTTCAAATTCGGGCAATTGGTGTAATTTCATCTAGTCGCATAGCAACGGCGACAGAGGGAAGACCTCAGTGCTGTCAACATAATTTATTACGAAAATATTGTTTACAGTGTCGAATTGTGTGTTTTAAAAGTGTAAAAACTATGATGCAAAGATATGAAACTAAATTGGAGCTACACACCATACGTAAGTATATAAAAACCACACAAAATTTAATTTTTATTTTAAATTAGTAAATACCGCCTTCAATTGTGTAAGAAGGATCGCCTAATACAAAGATTGTGAAGTGCGATAGGGACAAAAAGCGTGCGTCATAGATTAATAAGTCAGAAGCGAAACCGAAGATACAAAAAATTGACGATTGACGATGAAAGTTTGAATGGATTTGGATTGTTGTATAATATTTGTTTTTAATTCAATCATATCTAAAACGATTAAGTTATTTGTTATGAATTATTTTCAAATAAATAATTTATTCCAACCACGAACATTAAATAATACATTAGCTTCCCCATATATTTTGATTGACTATAAATATATATTTACAAATATCATTGAATGTTTCCAGATTTCCACGTGATGAGCTTTGAGACGTAAATGGGTATGCACTAAGCACAGTTCGAACAAAAAGAGGGGATCGTGACTGGATGCCTTTACAACCGATTAATATTGGTTCAGCACATTTTTGAATTATGAAAAAAAAATACAACTACGAAAATATACACATCCACCTAAAAAAACCTGCACCATCGGTTTTTTACTAGTGGCAGGTCTCTCATATGTGAGAGGCCGCCTCATATGGTAGGTACTACCGCAATATCTATTTCTCCCGCCAAACGGCAGTTTAAATACCATGTTATGTTCCGGTTTAAAGGACATTCTCGCCAGAGTAATCGCTGTACTTATTGCGACTTAAGATCTTATGTCTCGGGATTGTGAATGCCAAGCATTGCTTTGTAATTTAAAGTTTCTTTTGGTTTTGCTTATGTCTACGAGCGGTCGTATCACTTGACATAATTACAAAAAAAAATTAAATAAGAGATCGATTTTCAGTGCATGCTTACCATAAACTAATATAAAAAGCGGCAATCAATTTTTTTCTTTATTTTTTCACGGTTGTAACAAATAAAAATATATTTTGTTTCAGGATGGCGTACCACAGGTAGGCTCACGTACAACATCAATGTTAATATATTAAATACTTATAAAACCAAATAGGTAGTTTTATTTATCGTCACCCTTCTGTTTCTATCGCTTCGATTCTATGTTTGGATAGCGCAATGCTATCTCTTTCCGTCTCGTACTTTCTGTATAATCTGTTTCATTTACAAAAATTGGCATAAAGTATTAACAAATGAGTATGTATATGCATAGTAGGACAAATTTTAAACGTCACGCAATATGGATATGCGTCATCTTTATTAAAACATCATTGGCTATCACAGCCAATAATAAAGCAGCACACCATACCTTTTGTCTTATAATCAGTTTCAACACTCTTTTACATACATTTTTGACCGCAAATATTCGTAAAATACTCAGTAATTCAAGTTTATAACAAACCGCACGTCTTATTTGTTTGGGTAGGTACACGCAGTGTTCCCCTACAAAATTATGTGAAACTATGACAAGGACCGCAAATTGTGTTTTGTCACTTTCATTTTTTAAGGTTTATGCATAAGTCTAAGTGAGATGGACTATATATGTCAAATGCATGTCAAGTCTATTGATACTACGTCTATGTATTCTAGCTACAGGGAAATAAAAAATACCTTTAAGTTTCTAAAACTATGCAGAATTATTGATGTGACAATTATTTTACAAATATAATTCAAATGTGTTGTAAACAAATAATAAAAATTCTATACAGATCGAATTTCAATGGTTATTCATTTTCAAATCATGTTTTCACCCATTAAATCATATTACATACCAATAAAATCCATTTGTAAATAAAGTATATACTATAAGCTTTCTTTTCATATCCATATTTTAGTACTTAAAGTTATTCTTATCTTATAAAAAAACAAAAAATATACCCATAATCACATAACCAATTTTTGTTACGTTTGCGTTTTGCCATTATTGCTCAGTGACTCCCGAGTTCCGGGTTACGATTTAATGTTGCCAAGTAAGAACGAGATGTAAGAAAATAACACCTGGCTGATCGATGAACTTTGATCGGTATTTTTTTTTTGTTTAATTATTTATTTTAGAAATCATATTTAAATACAAATTACATACTGGTGAAATTATGAAATATGATTTTATAGACTATGTATGTAAGGAGCGTGCGCTCCTTGTAGGCAGAAATGCAGTGCTTTACTTGCCATATACAGATATTTTAATAAAATATTCGTACGTTTTAGATGACTTTAATTAATAGTAAATAATAGAATAAACAAAATATCATAATACAAAAACGCCTAATATTTTATAAATAGCACGTATTTGCAAGCACACTAACATTATGTTTGCGTGGAATTTAATGACAACGGCGCTGCAAAATAATGTATCCACAGACCAAGTAGTACTACAGACGGCCGACTACGCTTAACCCCTAGACTAGGGATGAGATATACTTGCAAAATCAAGTACCAGGGCTTCTAAGTACGAGTACGTAAAATACTAGGGTTCAAAACCAGGGTCTAAAATATTGTAAAAGTATTTTGTAAGTATGAGTCGGCAACCCTTCGCGTCCCAGCCGCGGCGCAGCGTCTATAAAATACCTGCATAGGAATTCAATTCGTATTTCATAACAAATAAGGAGCAAAAACGCATAATAAAAAAAATACTTTGTAAATATTTTCTATTCACGAATACGATAGTTTTTCTATGAAAGTATTTTTATGTATAGTGTTCCTCGCGCACCGACGTATAGCGGCGCCTAAATTTGAAAATACTTGCATAGGAATTCAACCCGTATTTGAAGGCACATAAAGAGCAAAATAGTATGAATAAAAAAATACTTTGAAGTTTAAAGTATGTGTTATTGACAGATACGATTGTGGTTCTTATTAATATTTTATTATGAATCGTTTTCCTATGCAAGTATTTTCATGTGTAGTTTCCAGATCTCTCCGCGCATCGACGTACTTTCATACTTATAAGTATTTTCTGCTCGTACCAGGGCGCCGTAATTCGAAGTGAATACCTGGTTTTAAAACCTGGTATCGTAAATACGTCTCATCTTTACCCTAGACTGTCGTTTGTCATGACTGTAGACGGTTAGACAGTCGGAAACGCCAGGCGCGGCTTCAAGCAAAAAGTAACCTACTGTCATTGAAATAGGGTTCATTTTAGTGTGATATAAAAAAATTAGCACAATAATGCAATTGATGTAACTTTTTTCAAATTCAGATATTAGTATTTGTGTAGATTAGAAATAAAACCCTTCAAATGATATAAACAACTATTTATTTCATTTCATTTATACATTCAAAAGTATTCGTCGAAATATACAAATGTGTTTATTACAAATATGACATTTTAAGTTGAAATAAAGTACACTTTTGCCTTACGTAGCTACAATTTTACCAAGGTTCCCAACTGGGCGTACCTGAATGGGAGGTACCAAAGATACGAAAAAATGTAAAGCCTCATATATTGGATTATATTTACATAAGCATGTGTACTATGTTATAAGTAATAGAAATCTTTCATCATAAATAAAATTAGATATTATTAAAATTCTGACATTTGGTACATTGACTTTACACATTATTCATTTAAATATTTATATGAAACTAATATGAAGGGGTAGTAAATAAACACAAAAAACGAAATCGAACAAACATGAATTTAGATAATAATAAACATTTTCAATTGAGTTAATTAGGATGCAACAACAATACATGTATTTATAAAATTACGAAGTGTCTACCAGGCCCGTTTAACTCGGGCTTAAAAAGTAACCCAATTTTCTTTCTCGCTTTCTCATATGCCGTTTTCGCCCCATCTCTTTCACTTTTATGAATGTGTGCGTGTGGCCGGCGTGCGCTGTCGCCGCCATATTGCCGCCATATTTTTCAACAGTCGATTGCTGTTTAGTTTGGATTTGCTTATTTTATTTTAATTGCATGTTATTTCATCTGTTTTGTAATCAGTAACGTAAATATTTAACAGTACAAACGTGATATAATTTGGTTTGTGTAAATCGTATCTAAAAACTTGTGATTTACGTGATAATTAATAATTTTAGTTATGTGTTTTGTTCCCGAGTGCACAAACGAAAAAAACATAGAAATATCTGTGCAGCCTTCACAAACAAAATATACAAACACTTTAATAAGTGAACAGCTATGTTGGCGGAGCAAGAAATACCAAATTATTGAAATTATTGAAAAACATAAATCTAACCTCATCTGACATAATTAAGGTAAATATAATAACATGTTATTCCGCTGTGACCCTATTTCTAGTTTAATCTGCTACAGGAATATAAGAAATAACAATAAGTTGAAATAAATACCCATTAAAATGCAGATTTATTAGATCTCTGAACATGTGATAAGGTTAACTTTTGTTAGTGTCTAGAGTTGATGGATTATGTACCCTTACTCCTCTCATTCGTACTCTCGACTGTAGAGGAAGCTTGTGCTCTGCAGTGGAAAGTATAAGTCGACCCAGCACAGTACAGTGCAAGATTAAAGCTATTGGTATAGGTATTTCCAAGTTCCTAACATATTAATGTATAATTATCAGTTTTTATGGTTATATGTATCTAAAGTCAGGGAAAGCAGTCAACTTCAACAGATTGTGCCCTTATAATATTTATTTTTTTATAATTGTTTTATAATTTCTAGGCTAGACTCGGGTGAAATTTCCAGTCCAAGCAATTTGCAGGCAAATGTGTTCGTCGTTGGAAGTACAAAGAAAGTCTTACTATGTCTGCAGGATCACTTTTGTAGACTTATATGTTAATATGGTGAAGGTTAAATCACAACAGAAGAATTATGTTCATTAATAATCTGTATATAATATTTATACTTCTTGATATAATTAAGATTCTCATAAAAATGCATTTGCTAAAGATTTTGGTTATATTTTCAAATTCAGTGCAATGCAGTTGTTTATAAGATTATATTATAGACCTATATTGTGCATACTATAATAGTAATAGCATTAACATTCTTTAAAATGACTTATTTTAAACATATGTTCTGCCTATTTAATATATTATAATAATGAATCAAAAAAGTTTTAGTATAGCTATCATGCATTTAATGCGTTCCATGATTTGACTAATTATTTGTTAATTGATAGCTTATTTTAATTATGTATGTCTTGTTTTGCTTTTCATTTCTCCAAAAGTAGCCAATC
>CM042808.1:10600000-10801439 GCA_009982885.2 Hyles vespertilio | reverse complement strand
ATAAAAAAATGAGAGAAAAAGTTAAAGTAATACTAATATTGTTTAGATGAAGACTATTAATAAATATGCCGGGATAAACGCCAGGTTTAGAAAGAGATGCCCACTACACAACATACTATAGTTCTAAAAAATGTACGTAAACATGTGTGTCATCGAGTATTTTATCGACAACCTTTTTATATGACTGTCAGTCAATCCAGGAACTTTTGGGTGAAATTATGTAAATTACGTATTTGATATTATTTTTTATACGCAAGGAGCTTTTCAGCATTTATCTAATGAAACCTATTTCTTTCATCATATGTATCACGGATTCCATTTAATTCTATAATATCGCACAAAATCGTATTTGGCAAAGTGACGGTACCTGTAAAAACTGTGATTATTTCGGAGTTTTTCGCCTGCTAACCACACTTGCACGTACAATTCACTATAATAAACTACGTTTAAGGTAATAAACAAGTACTGTAAAATTAAATTAACTTATGAAATAAGCGAATTTTGTGCTCGTTAGTTTGACATATTTGGACTCTGGGCCTGCAGGCTACTCCTGTGTAAACGTATGTCGCATCAGGCATCTCTTTTTAACTATGAGTTAAATTATTCTATCTATTTCACATTGGATCTATGTTTTATACTAAATTCTATGTATAGGTACGTAGCAGCGCGTGCACAGGATTATGACACTGGGTAGTCGGCGGAGTACTCAGTCACCAAAAAACTTTTTCTTTTATAGTTTTAGCATAGCACAGCCACGCGACGGATCTAAGCGGAAACCATGCCACATAAAGTCTTCGATGTACACTATTTATGTCCATCTCTACGGGAACGCAGACACAGCGCGATCGATCGTCGCGGGCGGAGAAATTCTAATAAGTAAAATAAAAAAACACGTCACTCGTCCTTTTAAATTTTTCAATTTCAGGTTCCGGTAGTGAGATACTATCCTATCCGTGTAAAAATCGACGCAATATTTCGGCCCCCTCCTTCATCATTGATAACATACATTTTACACAAACCTCGCAATCAAATAACATTTAAAAAAATAAACAAACACACTGGTAAAAGCAATGACTAAATTAATATCGAAGTTAGTAATAAGTGTTAAATGTTCCACACTTTAACTGTTAAATAAAAATCCGTTAAGAAATCTATTTTTTGTTTTTACCAACATACTAGTATAAATAGTAAACAATGCAAAACTCATAAAAAAGCAAATGGCCCCCGCGAAACACAAAACATTTCTATTTTAATCAAATAAACCTTACTAACCAAAAATGCATACTGTGCATAGGTGATTAAATTCCAGGCCTATTAATTTTACTCGGATTATAGGCAACGAAACATTTACGATTACTCCCGACAACTGCCGAACTCCCGACCGAGGCCTGCCGCAGGAGTCGCGGCTTTCAATATTCATGGGTGTGTGCGTTTGCGACTGTGCACGGACACCAACATTACTACACACATGCAAACAAATGTAATGCGGGACGCGGCGGCAGACTTGGTTGATAGGTACATTATTTTGCTTTGCAGCGCCTCTTGCTTTTCGCGTGGCAACCATAATGTTTGCGTGATTGCAAATAGGTGCTATTTATAAAATATTAGGCGTTTTTAAGTTATTATATTTTGTTTATTCATTTATTACTATAATTAAGTCATCTAAAACGTACGAACGTTATAATAAAATATCTGTGAATGGCAAGTAAAGCACTGCATTTCTGCCTACAAGGAGTGCACGCCCCTGTTAGTGCGGCCTCGAAACTTAACCACCCTAATTCGAATGAATAATCAGACAGTACTACGTATCCATAATAGTATAGTTGATGATTTTATCACTCATAACAGCTTAGCACTGCTGTACCACATCAGCACACAGTTTGATTGATTACGCTGATCAAGTATCAAAACATACGTGTAAATTAAAATATAAACCACATTTAAATACCCATCATCATAATTTCAGTCCACTGCCGATACAACCCTCCGCCAAGTATCTCCACATCGACCGGATGGAAGCGGCCTGCATAACCTAATTCTCATACAAAACAATGAATCAAACTGAAAAAGCGAAATCAAGAAAAGCTTCAAGTAGCCCGCCAGAGCAAGATTTGCCATCTCACCTTGCCAGATTGAAGATCCACACAAAATTAATGGAAGACCTTCGGAACACACGCTACACTTGGCGAGTAGTTCTACAAATTCACAACGATTTGCCATAAAGTAAGTGATTTATGTTTACACATTTATCGATCCTGCAAACAGTACTGTATAGATTCTAGTCTGTATCTGTATCACTTCATATGCGTCCCACCGTAGGGCACGGGCCTGCTCTATAGTCGAGAGTACGATTGAGAGGAGTTAAGCCATATAGTCCACCACGCTGGCCTAATGCGGGTTAGGCTTGAATAACATCATTGTGCGACAGATAGAATCGACCAATTCAATGATAACGGAAATGCGCTCATGATAATAAGTCTGTCATTCAGACAAAAATCAAAAATCAATCACTTTTTTACATTATCATTATATTCCCCTGCTATTTATTAATAAACAATGCAAAAAAAATTACATATTTCCCACGATAATTAACGCGAAAATTAGCTTAAAAATAGTTTGATCTGAATTAACCAGTTTGTTCGGTAACTATAGAAAGCGCTCAGCTTAATTATTTAATGTGAAGTATTTGGTTTCCCAAATAATCCACGTAAAATATTTTAGCTATAAAACTTTTTAATGAATCGCAGAGATTGGTCTTTCATAAGATATTGTTTAAACATTGTTTTAGCCTGAACATGCTGTGCATGGGACTCTATACAGAGAGTTCGATTGAGAAGGGTTAGGCCATACTCTATTCGATGGCCTAATGCAGGTTAACGCTTTTATGGAGTAAAAAAAACCGTATAAATGCGGAAAAAATACCTGCATAAAATTAGATTTAAACATTTATTCTAGAATCTGAATATAATTCCGAAAGTATGTCACCACCCGCCTCTAAGCTAAAACTCTCACACAATAGACAATAGAAACGTTAACTTTGTTTTCGTTCGATATGAAAACAGGTAATAATAATGACAGTAGAACACCTTGAGTAGAACAGCGACCCTTATCAAACGCCATCCGATTAGTCCCGGATTAACTGGACAAATGGAATGTGTAATTATCTCCACCTAACTAGTCGTGTTTAACTCGACGCACACGTATTGTGTTCCTAACTCAATAGTGTAGTAGGCGATCACTGAAGCAACAGATTATGGTGTGGAAATATTTGATTTTTTATCTGTGTCAGCCCATATACGTTCCACTGCAGAATTTCCTCTTAAATTGAGAGCACGATTAAGAAGGCTAACCAGAAGGCTGTATAGCCCACCACGTTGGCCTGTGTTGGCGGACTTTACATTGTTTTAGATTTTTTTTAAATTCTATTAGACTTTTTATACTGGTTGATATTGACATATTAGTCTTAATTTAACCTACATGTTTCTTATCGCCCCAAGAAAAATAATTTAAAATTTTTTTAGCCCATGACGTATGTTTCCACAACTATTTTTTTTACCAAAAGAAACAGTTAAATAAAAAACCGCGGGTATATCGGCAGCGGAAATGTTACAGCTTTTACCGATATTGCGCCATGCCGTCATACAGTATGTAAAATTAGTTAGGGGTTACGTGCGGGCTCGACCGTCAAGGGTCCTCGCTCAAGCACCATCCACGCTGTGGAAACAAACAAAATTGTTGAAACCCAATTCATTTACATCTGCACTTTATCCATTACTGATCTATTTAGTCGTTTACGTGGATCAGGGAGAGTAAAGCTTCTAACAATGTTTAATCATCGTGTCTATAGATTATTTTTTATTTGACCACACTGCGTTTTATGGTAAACGCAAATGCCGTCCAGGCAGAGTATAGATTGGTGTCAGACGACAGTTCCATGCCAATCGATACAATTATGCCGGCCTGCTAAAATGCGTCTTAACGCTACGGCGGAAGAATATAGGAAAGGGGAACAGGCGTGACGCTAAACAATTCCAAAGCTGAAGGTGCGTCATTAAAAATAATTTGCACACCTTTTGGTTCGTGCCGAGATGGTTTGGACCATCAAGCTATGGCTTCGCAAGCCAGCACGCGTGGTTCTGGTTAGAAATGGAGAGGAGGGGATCAAATCAAACAATTTAAAAATAAGTAATTTTTAAACAAGTGGAAAATGTATTAACAAAGATTTGTTATCTTTTTCGGTACCATTGACAAGAACCAGTATGCTGGCGAGAACACTTGTTACGCGAATAATTAAAATTATCAAAGAAAGTAATGACAGGATGGACTCATTATCAGTCATTCCCAGGACTGCTGCGGTGCCGTAATACTACTACGGGACGCCCACAAAGATGAAGTCTCGGGCTCGAATCAAGGTCAGGCAAAGTGATATTAGGTTTTTCATTTTACAGGGTATATCAAGAATAAAAATAAAATAAAATAAAAAAAAGACTGCTACCGAAAAGTGGTAGTTTTAATGCCTACAAACACAATTCAGCTAAAAATTTCGCAAAGAAACGCGACAATTTTTTTTTGTTATTTTTTTCCTATAGCCATGGGCGTAGCCACGGTGGGGCAGACTGGGGCGCTTGCCCCACCCTGGCTTTGACCTGTAAGGTACCTAACCAACTCTAAAAAAATAAATTATCTAGGTAAAGTACTAGGCAGGTGAGCAATAAGAAAGTATTTAGGATAATTCGAATTATAAACAAAGATGCAGGTTGTTATAGAAGAATACCGTGGGTACAGTTTGCTAATTACATATGATTTAAGACAGCTGCCCCACCCTGATCCTACGGCTAGCTACGATCATGCCTATAGCCATATTTGGGTGGTAAATACATTTTTATCCTAAAATAATTGTGTATACCCTTTTATTTATAAATTACTCTAAGGTATAAAAGAGTTTAAATTATTATTTTAGCAAAAACTATGGATTTACCACCCAAAAATGATGAGATTTAAAACGGCATTAAAATAATTGTCGCGTTTCTTTGCGAAATTTTCTACAAACACAGTGCAACTACATTGTGTTTGTAGGCACCAAAACTACCACCCGGCTTCGTTTTCGGTAGCAGTCTTGATATATCCAGTATCATGTAATAATAATAAAAAAAATATTTTAAAATTATCCTCCCAACTTAATATTAAATTGACTTACTTTTCTGTTTCGTTTTAAGTAATATTATTTCAGGTCGTGTAATTTGTATGTGTCTTTGTCTTATATTAATATAATAACTAATATATATAATAACACATGAATTAAATATGTACATAATTGAAAAGCACAGATCGTAGTGTAATTTTGATTAGTAACATAATATTGTGTAACAGTAATAATAGTAATTTTATATTAATTAGTAATTTAATATTGTGTGGCCACTCTTATTAATTTACAGGTATAGTTTTAGCCAACCCGCACTAGGCCAGCGTGGTGGACTATATGGCCTAACCACTCTCAATCGTACTCTCGATTGTAGAGGAGACCCGTGCCCTGCAGTGGGACGTATATGGGCTGATACAGAAAACCAATACACAAGTAATTATATTTACAGTAAAAAATTAAGTAAACGAACATTATAACATGTTTTTGCTAAACAGCAATTTATCAATTTTTAAACATAAACCCCGACGAAATAACTAACACAAAACATCCTACTGTTCAAAGTCGTATTACCTAATTAAATTTATTTAAAACATTTGAAGCACCACAAACGCTTTGAGAATCGTCCGAATTATACACAAAGAGTTTGTTTAACAACAAGACAAAGTTTACATTAGAGTGCACGGGCAGAATTCGAAATTGGCAGCAAGTCGGGGCGACTGCGGCCCTGGTCACAATTAACTGCCGACATGTTTCAATTTCCACTCTCCTCTAAATACTAAATCCTCAGTTAATATTCAGTTAAAGCTCTCTGTTCCCGACACTTTAAATACTACAATTGATTAGACTTTCGTGCGCTTTCCGAGCTAAGTTTGCACGACATTGTTGAATTTGAAATGTGTTTAATTATAATGATGAACACGTATGATAATAATAAGGATAAATCATAAATGGAACAGTATTAAAATATAATATTTATGTTTGCGTAGATAACAAATGCAATAAGAAAAGATTTTATTTATCTGGGGGCGCGGCCGAGCCCCCGTCCAAGTCGAGCTATAGGCCGTAACATCCTTTTCTCGAAGCAATTCAGACCATTTTCAACCGCTATACTTGTGATAAATTGATGCCTACAAAAATAAGAAAAATCCATAAGACAGAGGCTTTAAGAAAAATCGTTAGTGATATTCTAGAAGTAAGAAGTACTGAAAAGGAAAAAAAGCCATCGCATGAAAACATAATGTATCATACAATTTATACATAATGCTGCTGGCCAAGTCGATCTATTTATTTAAAACGTAAAGATTTTTTTATATTGATATGGTAATAACTAACGTAATAACTTTATATAGACGGTCCCTTAAGGACTAAATAAATTAATCGACTTGGTATAACATGCATCTCACAACTTTTTGCGGTAGAAAACCTGAGCTGCGATACTTGGAATTTTTTTACAGGATGTTTTTGATGGGATTTATTTAACTACAAATATGACACACGCTTGACGTATGCTGTGAAGATATTGTGTTTGTTTATTACATTTATAAAAATGCAGTGATTTAGCCCACCGAAGCCAGAGAGCAACACCTAGAATAGATGAAATATGAAATATTATGAAATGGAAATGTAATAATTTGCGTCATGGAAAATGTATATTTAGAGTATGAAATTAATGCGCGAAATAAATACGTTCCTCTTCATTGACATCTGGACTATATTGCAGTCTTGCGACTTATAATACTATAATAGTACTTTTAGAAAAATCTTTACCAGACTATATGATCCGACAATACGTTTAACTGTATCGGATTAAAGATGCCGGAACGCATAGCAATCTATATAAATACAATACAATAAAAAGCAATATTCCTTATTGCACACACATTTAAATGAACATTACAAACTTACACTTATAACTAAAAATAATGTAGGTTTAATCGGCGGTCTTATCGCTTTAAACGATTTCTGCCAGACAACCTTGCATTGGACAGTAATTCACTAAATATCTATGGAATTATTGCAACCTATCGAATGAATTACACAATTCCTATAAAAATTTTACGACCCAGGCTAGACCAACGTAGTGGACTAAAGTTGAAAACCTTCGGAATTGTAAAAGAAACCAGTAACCCGCGCAAAGACGTACAAAAGCTGATTCTTAGATTTTTGGTTAGGATCAAAATGTAAACTGTATTACTTAAATATATTAGGATAATTAAATAAGTATCACATTAACATTCTGTTGCAGCCTATATCAGATCATATTTTCTAGATTTTATGATAAAGCAATGCAATTATAAGACTGTAAAATAATTATCCGCCGAGTATATACCTTTGTTCTAGACATTGCCAAGTTGAAAACCAGTCTATTCTTAGAATTTCCAAACCACTCATGTTTCTAATACCGATACTAGTTACCAGCGGCAAATTGTGGCACTCCAATCAAATTTAAATCTCTGCCACAGAGAGAGGTTTCAATTGTTTTTACCATCAATGATTGGCCCTGATTCATCCCTTTATCGATTTCTTATCACAAGGATACGTAGTTATGTCCAAAATTAGCATAGTTTGACTTTCAAGCAGGATATAGTTAACAATCAATGTTAATTCAAGACATGGAAATCTACTTACAACTTAACAACGCTCAATAGATTGTAGCCTACAGAATATATTCTATATCGACGAAATAATGTGGTCGATAGTAAAACTATATGTTTGAAAAATATTCGATACAAATATATCAGCATTTGAAATAGAATTAATTAAAAATAATAATATTTATAAATGAACAAAAAATATGCAGATGAAATCCACTTTCTTCTTCTCTGTATAATTCTCTAGAAAGAGCCAACACTTTTCTCAAAAGGTAGCTAAAATACCGACAATTGCTTTTGGAGTGGCATTATCTACTTACCAATGGGAAGCTAGTCTATTCATCTGGCTTTAACTGTATAGAAAATCAAAAACAAATATTTGATTTCTAAATAACGGGGGGGTTAACACACTCGCGTCCGTAGGCTTTGACTCTAGATTCCCTACACGTGACCCCTGGGTAGTGCCAAATGAGTGACATAGTGGTGGTAGTGTCCGCCCGGGTAGCTACCACCGTCCACGAGGCGTAAAGACCGCCATAGTGATTTCCATAAGGGGATCGCGTTCCGGGAACAGCCAGTGGTTTTCCGGTTTCTTCGAGGGTCTTGAGTCCGGGCATGAGGTTGTACCGTGTGGGTATTTTCGGTCCTCTGTCGAAGGGAGGAAAGTTGATCCGCCGGCCATGGAGACCCGTAGAAACGGTTGTCCGCTGGCCGCCCGTGGTATAGTACAGGGGCCCAATCGGGGCTAACCACCTCGAGAGGCTGCCTCACCATGCCGCGCATAATCTTGGGTGGGTTCATCATGCCAGTTGGTGACCGGAAGTGGGGTCCCGGCGGGAGGGTACGGGGGCCCTTCCGTCCGGCGGATCAATTCGCTTCCTGCCGACCCTTTCGTGCCGGTGCCCATTCGGCCTTCTTAGTGCCCGAACTTAAGCTCCTCGTTGCCTCTTCACCAATCCCATCCTTAATCTACCATGACAGTACAACCAAACAGAGCAGGTCCTTCAGCGGTGCTTAACCCCACCACCGCGTTCACTATGGAGTTCACTAACATCCGTGGACTCCATACGAACCTCAATGCCGTGCACCACCATCTCGAGACGGCCCGGCCTGCTTTGCTCTTCCTAACGGAGACGCAGATTCGTTGTCCGACCGATAATTCTTACTTGTTGTATCCCGGTTATTCGCTTGAAGTAAACTTCAAGCCTAAAGCCGGGGTATGCTTGTATGTTCGTTCGGACATCTGCTGTCGCCGTTTGCACTGGAGGATGATGGAGGATGGAGGACCCCTCCTTCTCCGCTCTGTGGGTGCACGTGGATCTAGGTTCCTTGAGCCGCATCTACGTGTGCCTTTACAGGTCTCACAACGGGGACGATGAGACGACTCGGCTGTTCAGGTATCTTAGCCAGGCGGCTGATGACGCGCAGGCGCAGTTCCCGTCAGCCGAAATGGTGGTCTTGGGGGATTTCAACGCTCATCACGAACTGTGGCTGGGCTCCTCCAAGACTGATCATGCTGGCAGAGCTGCCCATGCATTTGCTCTGACTCATGACTTGACACAACTGGTGAACCAGCCCACCAGGATCCCGGATGTGGCGAGTCATGCGCCTTCTCTGCTGGACCTTCTGCTGGTGAGTCACCCAGCCGGGTATCGTGTCGGCAGATTGGGATGGTATGCGGGAATATTTCGCATCCATCTCTTGGAGGCAGCGCTGCTTTGAGGGTAAAGATCCCTCAGCGAGTGCCAACGCTATTGCTGACGAGATCAGACTTGGAATGGAATATTACATTCCTTCCTCTGAGATCGCCAGTAAGGGCCGTGGACGCTCCTGGTTCAATCGTGCATGCGCCGATGCTGTCGGTGACAAACAGGCGGCGTATCGCGCTTGGATCAGGGGTCGCGCCATGAAGGATCCGAATATCAGTTCCCTCAAAGAAGCCTACAACCGTGCCACCAAGGCCTGCAAGAATGCCTACGTTAGGGCGCATGCCCAGCGCGTAAGCAGGATTGGGCGTGCGTTGGCCGATCACCCACCTAGCAGTCGTGCTTATTGGAGGTTGGCCAGGGCCGTTCAAACTTCTGCCGTCCAGCGTTGCCGCCGCTGAGGTACCCAGAAGGGTCGCTGGCCCACAAGCCGCAGGAGAAGGCTGCCTTGCTGGCAAATCTCTTTGCGGCTAATTCCCGCCTCGAGGACCGTGGTTCCCAGTCGCTGCCTACGCTGCCTGATTGCGGTTTCTCAATGGCAGATATTCGCATCAGGCAGTGTGATGTGCGGCGTGAGTTACGGTCTCTCGATGTGCGGAAAGCCAGTGGTCCGGATGGGATACCAGCGGTGGTTTTAAGGGCTTGTGCAGCCGAGTTGTCTCCAGCACTGACTCGCCTCTACCGAGCGTCCTACCGCACAGGTGTTGTGTCGGAATCTTGGAGGGAGGCCAATGTGCAACCGATCCCCAAAAAGGGTGATCGATTGGACCCTACCAATTACCGCCCTATCGCTATCACCTCAGTGATGTGTAAGGTCATGGAGCGGATCATAAACGCTCAATTGGTCCGCTACCTGGAGGATCACTCGTTGATCAGTGACCGACAATACGGATTCCGCCATAATCGATCGACGGGTGATCTTCTAGCGTTTGTCCTGCATCGCTGGGGTGAGGCGATAGACCGGCGTGGCGAGGCTCTTGCTGTGAGCCTCGACATTGCCAAGGCGTTTGATAGGATCTGGCACCGTGGTCTTCTGTGCAAGCTTCCGGCATACGGTCTACCCGGCAACCTGTGTTCGTGGATTTCCGGCTTTCTGCATGGGCGTAGAATACGTGTAGTCGTTGACGGACACGCTTCGGCGCTCATGTCGGTAAATGCTGGAGTTCCTCAGGGCTCGGTGCTATCGCCCACCTTGTTTATTCTGCATATCAATGACATGTTGTCGCTTGGCAACATTCATTGCTATGCAGATGACAGCACGGTTCATGGGCGATACCACTGCGGGCCTCCAGGTTGCCGTGTAGAAACTGTGAAGGGACGCGAAGATCTTGTCATTGAGGTCAACCGGACCTTGGATCTCATTTCTACATGGGGTTCCAGGAACATGGTTGAGTTCAATGCCAAGAAAACCCAGGTGTGTGCGTTCACGTGCAAAAAATCCCCGTTCTCTCCCCTCCCCATTCTTCAGGGTACTCCCCTCTCAGTGCGGAATGACCTGAGTATCCTCGGTGTGAATATCCGCTGTGATCTCAATCCAAGGAATCACATCGAGGGCGTAATATCTGCCTCATCACGCAGGGTTGGAGTCCTGAACAGGGTGCGTCGGTTTTTCACGCCCGGTCAGCTTTGTCGCTTATATAAAGCGCAGGTCCGGCCGGGTATGGAGTACTGCTCGCACCTCTGGGATGGATCCGCCCAGTACCTGCTCGATGCCTTGGATGGATTGCAGCGGCGGGCCATCCGCATTGTGAATGATGCAGACGTTACGAGCAACTTGGAGTCGCTACAACTCCGGAGAGATGTCGCCTCTCTAAGCGTGTTCTACCGCCTGTATCACGGTGAGTGCTCTGAAGAATTGTTCAACTTGATCCCCTCCTCTCCATTCCTAACCAGAACCACGCGTGCTGGCTTGCGAAGCCATAGCTTGACGGTTCACACCATCCCGGCGCGAACCAAACGGTTCTCAAATTCGTTTTTGTGCCGCACCGTCAGGCTGTGGAATTGTTTGCCGGCGCACGTGTTCCCTCCTTCCTACAATCCTGGGTCCTTCCGCCGCGGTGTGAAGAGGCACCTTAGCAGGCCGGCATAATTGTTTCTGATACTCTGCCTGGGCGGCATTGGCACTTTCCATCAGGTGCAATGACGCCACTATGCCAGGCCAGTATAAAAAAAAAATAGAATGCTTTCCGTAATTTTTAACTTTTATCAAACGCTATTTAATCAAATACTAAAAACCTATATTATAATATGGAAATCAAAGTTTTGTCCCGTTTTCTCATATATTATCCGCGACCGAGCATGAAATTGCTACTTATACCGTATATTTTACATAATTTTTGTCTTCACATAATTTTCGCATATACATACATAATGTCATGTCAATGTCTCATAGGAGCATGGCCATTCATTTTGCTGGATCTTGTTGGATTAATTTAATTATAACAGCAAAAACAATTATTAAAAAAGGACTCAAAATCTCCTATTTCTCATTTCTGAAGTAACTTCGATAGAATTATGACATGGTTATACTCTACCTAGTTACTTCTGTACTGGTTGATGGAAATCTTATCTTAAACACTTGGTGCGTTTTGTATCCAACCTGTATGTCGCCTTACAAGAACACCATATATAATTGACACATTCACCCAATTTAAACTGCACTACCTATCACATGCATTACCCTAAACACTCTACATACATACATACATTAAATGGCGCGTCGTTTTCCTAGAAGGGGTAGGCAGAAGTACGGATAGCAATCAATACTCCCACGTTTCGCCTATCACCATATCGGACACAAATTCCTGATTACGGTCAGATAATATATAATTACTGAATTGAAAATCCACTATCATTTCACCCGACCCTCAGATAAGTAATCATACCGTGGTAAAACTACACAACCGAAGCAGTTCTAAAACTCTCTCTCTCTTACAAACAATAGCAGTTATAATTGTTATCAGAATTGCTAATAAGTTTAGATAGCGGTACAAAAGGTCGTAAGGCGTGGGATCTAGGATTATCCGAGGCCACCCGCGGACCTGACGCAATTAACTCTCGACATGTTTCAATTTACACTCGCAAATACGCACCCGACAACCGCACCGTTGTATAGAACAGAACTGTTATTCAGGACAATTTGTTTTTGTGCTCTAAAAGGAAAATAAAAAAGAGACTGATGATCGTGCAAGACAATTAATTTTCTAGGTAACACTTAGATTAGTTCGTAAAACAATGTATGTGTATTAGTGGACACACGTAAGAAGTGAAGCTTTTTTATTACATCATTTTCCGAAAATCGATCTACTATTTGCAACTGTACAGATATTAGTTAAATAAAGCTAAATTAGACAGAGTTTAAGCAAAAGGCTTTTATTTTCATCAATGTATAAATATACAACGTTGATGCGACCGATGGGCATTTCTTTAAACTGCATATACTATGTACCATTTTGAAGCTCTGTACCAAAAATCAATTAAATAGGAGCAGTAGTTTAGTCATAAATGAATTTTTAAGTTTTTGCCCCATTTAAACACGATGTAGCTTTTCTAACAGCTGATTACGCCTAACGCATGGTCATTCACCTTAAAACGATAGATCGTACTAAAATCTGCGCGTTGTTGCCGCTCTTACACAATAATAAGTACACGACAATAACACGCGCCGCACGCGACGTTGCCAATTTGTTTTCTTTTCTTCTTATCTTTTAATCTTTTCGTATCTACAGGTCAATGAAATTAATTTACACAGGATGGTTGCGTTTTACTCTTATTTGGAAGCTATTTAGTTTGTTTGAAACAAACAAAATCTCATTTTTGGTATTATTAATTTTTCTGCCGTGCCGTATTCATACCAAGGACGTATAGCATACATAGTGTAATTTAATGCCCATCGGTCGCATCAACGTTGTATATGGCAGTGGCGTGCCTAGGGTTGTGGACTAGGGCAAGCCCAATATTTTTTTAGTAACAATATGTATTGGTTCAAGAGCAAAATGGTATTAAGAAAGAAGAACGTGTTCATCATGCGATAGAGGGCGAGCCTATGCGATGTAATTAAATAAAAATAGACCCCAGATTCGAATCCGAGACATCAACTTTGCGCCATCGAGGCAGTCCCAGACCTACCACACGATCTATATAAGATTAGGTTAAAACCAATAAAATAATAACTATCTTTAGACTTTATCACCGTTATGAAAAAATTTATTACAACAAGTTGTTTCAAAAAAATCTAATAGATGGCGCGATTTCCACGGCCATCTATTTAATATTGCCAAAATACTGAAGGGCCCATCATTAGTTTTAAATAGATGAATAAAACAAATGTGTAAGTTAAATTACTTTTGGGCATGCATACGTAACTTTATATTGTAATTATTTTGCGTCGTGTTTAACTTCGCGGCCACAAATTATTGTTAAGAGCGTTTATACCCTGCACGCGCTTTTTGGCTTAAAAACAGGACTTTTCAAATGAGTTAATAGCCATCAATAAACAATTTAAAGGAAAAATAATTAGTACTAACTTTAGAAAAGGTTGTCATCTAGGGATTTTGGTGGAAAACATTATAGATTGATGGATAATTTGTGAGTACTATAAGGATTACTGAACACAAGTTTCGTTATTTAGGCTTTAAATGGCAATTTAGAAGCTTAAGATATCCGAAACCACTAAATATAAGATGAAAATAAAAATATTATCAGACTAATAAGACCCTTATGGAGGGATTTTGCTGAGAAAAATAATCTTTTTGTGTTTAGTTCCTGAAAAATAAAAATTTAAACAATGCGAAATTATTCAGAAACTCTCGTCAAGAACATATTTTTTTTCACCAACTTATCGTACATAATTTTTTATAGCCATTGCATATTATAATAGAAGAACATCTTATCAATAAATTACAATTTTTACATTTCAACAAAATTAGTTTTCATGTTTTCTACAAATATTTTAAAAACCACTATAAAACACGCTGTCCGACGTGGATCAAATCAGACCGCCGCAAGGCCTTCTAGAGGGAGGACGTATCGCTCGTCGCTCCGGCTTGGCTGCAGTCGATTATTGCCGCGCGTAGTGAAATTAGCCACGCGCGGACTGCGACTACCACATCTTAGTACTTTGGTAGTAAAATATTTAATTATTTTTATTACCTACAATGATTTTGTAGTGAGTATAAATTATGTTTCAGGTAATATAATGGGATTTAATTCCGAGGCTAAATTATGTTATGTATTGTAATATAAAATTCAATATATTTCGTAATTGTAAGGGGTTGTAAGGCCTCTAACACTATTTATGTGTTCGAACACGAAATTATTAATAAAACGTCCGTAGTATCTGCTGATTGAACACTGATTTGAATGCAACTTAACAATGTAATAATAACGAAAATATGATTAGTATCTAAATTTGTATTATTCTTTGCTTGCACAGTAATATTTGTCTACTTATAATGCAAATAAAATATTTTTATGATATAATATTACAGTTACATTTCAAATGAATATTTGAAGCGCACGGATCAAAGTTGTTTGAGCCGTTTGTATAGCGAGCCGACGCGGCAGCTCTACGCACACAGCTTTGGTCGCTTATGTGTGCGTGAAATTAACGAAGAAATACCTATAGTTGACTTTGCGCGCAAGGTGTATACGCTCTTAATATATTCATGTTATGTTTTTGTGTATGCATGTGATTTTTTGATTCATCATGAGCTCTGAAAGGAAGCTAAGGAATATCTGAAAAACACTACGATTACTGTCTACGCGAGCATAATGTTTTGAAATCTCATCACATATTATGTATATGACGCATAAAGAGGTTTCTATACGATGTTTACCAGAATTATGAAAATATATTAATACATTCACATGTTTTTGTCAATTACTATAAAAGTACCAGTTAAATTATTTAAATCACTATAGCCGGAACAATTCCAAAAATTTAAGTACATCGTTGGAAAAAAATATACAACACCGACAGTATAACTTATTAGTATGAGAACATCCAGCAATCTATGTAGTTATGTGCACTGATCTATAAAATTGTATTCTATAGTTTTCACTACTTTCGAGAAATACACAACAAATCAAGCGTAGGTTTTCGACCAGATACGAGTAGTTGTTTGTCTACGAAATGTAATGAATTTACCTTTTCCTCGCCGATCAACACTTGCACACACTTCAAACCATCACAAGGCACATTTTCACCCATTATTATACATAATAAACGTAAAATACTATAATAAAACTAAAACTAAACTTATATATGTTCAGTTGTTACTGGTTAATCGTCCGCTCGAAAGATATAATAATAAGCGTGAAGCTAGCCACAGGTCCTAAATTATGGACAATTCCAAATTAAGTATTCTAATTCTAATATATTAATAAAAATATTTAAAACATCATAATACGGTCTCAAAAAATATCTATTTATTTTATATATTATCCAATATAACTTGTAGCAAAACATAAATATTTTTCGATAAATTTGGATCTTAATATGACATGTCAAGTGCACAACTTCACTCCGCGAAGCCGGGCATTTTGCTTGGTAAAAATTGCATAAAAAAATAGCTATATGTATAGGTACATAGATGTAGTATAGAACATAGATCGGCAATGTGTCATTTTGAGCGCGACCAAAACTGATTTACGATGGTGTGCGTGAAGTCTACATGTGTGCTTGACATTTAATGGTGTACCATGCACTTTCGATACCGTCGTATCGATATCGATATAGCTGTTGGCCTGTAGTAGTGAAATAATATTTTATATGCGACATTTTATTATATATTAACATAAACTTATTGGTGTGTTTATTTCAATAGAGATACATAAACACACAAATAAATAAAGATAAATTGTCATATTATTATAAAACATTTTGTTTGAGATGTTTTGTATGGGTCTTTACGTTCCCCTGATCAAAATTATTTTTTAGTTGTGATGTATACATAGTACATACACCTAATTAAACTGGGAACAAAAAACACATTTATGTAATAAAACTATTATTTACAAAGTTTTCGTATTCGGTTTATTTTTTTCATTTTTAACTTCCCGTCGTGAAGTTTCGATTACTTTACAGCTTTCGTAGTCACAGGGTGGACTCAGTCTGCAACAAAATCCGTGATTATTAGTTTTTTTCAATGAGTAACATTCGCGTAAATCTAAGAAACACATTTTTACTATATGTATACTAGGGTTAAAAAATATGCTTATTTAAGTCAATTTAATTTAACACATTAGGAAGTGTTGGACGCCTGCTAGGCCGCGTTGAAGGTGGACGGAGGACCTGGTTAAGCTTGTAGGAAGTCGTTGGATGCAGAGAACCGAGACTGAAGAAAGAGAAAGTTCAATAAACTATGAAGCTTTTCTCAATCACGTCACCTAAACTAATGTTTTTCCTGTGAGAATTTAAAATTTTAAACCTATACCTAATGTTATAATAAATGAATAATTTTGCTTCAAGGTTTGGACAATTATATTGTGCATAGAAGTATCGCATATTTTATAATAATATCTAATATGTTCTTGTTTTACTATTATAGATTGACAGCCTCTTGGCAGACATTGAAACAGGCTGTAAATTCAAAAATCACACACATGAAGTGTCATAATAATTATTCTACAAATATAAAAAATGAGAAAAAGTAAAGTAATAACTAATATTGTAGAATGAATACTATAATAAATATGGCCGGGATAACGCCAGGTAGAAGTAGAATGCACACTATCACAACATACTATAGTTCTATAAAAATGTAAGGAAACATGTGTTGTCATCGACTATTTTATCGACAACCTTTTATTGATCGAACCTGTCAGTCAATCCCTAGGAACTTTTGGTTGAAATTATTGTAAATTCACGTATTTGATATTATTTTTTATACGCAATGTATGCTTTCAGCACATTTATATAATGAAATACTATATTCTTTTCTATCGATATGTATACACGGATTTCCATTTAATTCTATAATATCGTCACAAAATAGTATTGTGCAAAAGTGACCGGTACCTGTAAAAACTGTGATTATTTCGGATTTTTACGCCTGCATTAACCACACCTTGGCACTGTACAATTCACTATAATAAACTACGTTTAATAAATATAACCAAGTACTGTAAAATTAAATAAATTATGAAAATAAGCGAATTTTGTTGCTCGCTTAGTTTGACATATTTTGACTCTGGGTCACTGCAGGCTACTCCTGTGTAAACGTATGGTCGCATCATGCATCTCGCTTTAACATATGAGTTAAATTATTCTATCTCTTTCACATTGCCGATCTATGTTTTATACTAAATCTATGTATAGGTACGTAGTGTCATGGTAATAGCATTTCACCCAGAGGTGCGACTGAGAGGGCAATATACGCAAGAAGCCAGGTAAAAGCACACGAGAGAGAAAAAGATAGATAATACTTTGGTGTGTTCCATCTTTTTAAGATATTGCGTCACGCGTTGATTTTGAATGAAATAATTTTATATTAGTTTTAGACCGCGGTCAGGGATGCTCCTATCTAGTGGTCATGGCCTGCCCTAATATAGGTGCTACGAGTACGCGACCTCGGCCCCCGAGCTACTACAGTCACCTTAACTTCCTGTCCGTGACTGCAGTATCCACTCCCTCAGGCCATACTCTCCTTTCCTATAACATCCTCTACCCACAAATCCTATTTCCTTTCCCCGGTTAATGGCGGGCAGCAGCGTCATTAACGCCAGTCCCCAACTGCGCTCGCCAACCCGCCTGCCAAGCGTGGCGAGTATTGGCAAATACCCCCTTAATGGCGACACAAATTGAGACCAGGCCCCCAGTCCCCGGCAGCCCCACTATTCCTGGCTATGGTAGCGGTCAAGGTTACGGTGGGGCAGGGGGTGCTAAGAATCCCCGGGTTGGCCCCGGCTACCACCCCCGACGACGACTGGCCCTGGTAACACACAACATACGCACGTTGAGGACAGACGAGAAGATTGTCGAACTGGAAGAAGAATTGAGCAGGTTACACTGGGACATTCTGGGGTTATCGGAAGTCCGAAGAATCGGGGAGGATACGATAACCCTGAAGTCTGGTAACCTGCTCTTCTACCGGGGGGACGACCAACAGTCCCTAGGAGGTGTCGGATTTCTCGTCCACAAGTCTCTCATCAACAACATCGTATCCATCGAAAGTGTGTCGAGCAGGGTAGTATACCTTATACTCAGAATATCTAAAAGATATTCGTTGAAGGTCATACAGGTATATGCGCCGACCTCGACACACCCAGATGAAGAAGTGGAGGAAATGTATGAGGACATAAGTCGGGCCATACATACTTCCAAAACCTACTTCAATGTTGTTATGGGAGACTTCAACGCAAAGTTGGGCAAGGGAAGCGATGCAGAGTTGAAAGTGGGGCAATTTGGACATGGGCAACGGAACCTCAGGGGTCAGAGGCTGGCCGACTTTCTGGAGAAAGAGGGACTCTTTGCGATGAACTCTTTTTTCCAGAAGCCGTCTCACAGGAAATGGACCAGGCTGAGTCCTGACGGTTCTACGAGAAACGAGATAGATTTCATCTTGACGACGAATAGACGGATATTCAGAGATGTCTCTGTGATCAACAGGGTGAAAACCGGCAGTGATCACCGAATGGTTAGGGGCACACTGAATATCAATGTCCAATCGGAAAGGCGTCGCTTGATGAAATCTACGCTCCGACCTACTCGCGTCCATATCCAAAACCCCGAGAGCTTTCAAATCGAGCTGACAAATCGCTTTGATTGTCTAGGAGAAAACCTTGCAGTGGACGAGCTAAACAGCGGTTTGGTAGAAGCTGTCCATACGGTGGGATCTAAGTATTTTAGACCTCGCCGTAGAGATAGACCACAAAAACTCTCGATCCACACTCTTGACCTCATGGCCGAACGTCGATCTTTAGCGCTGCAGTCTTCCGTTGACGCCGAAGCATATCGGCGGCTCAATAGACAGATCTGGAAGTCCTTGCGACACGATGTCCGTGCTCACAATACTGTGAGCATTAAGGAGACAATTGAGCGGAACGGAGGCTCCAAAGTGTTTGCAAGAGACTTGTCTATTGGGCAAAGCCAGTTGTCTAGGCTGAAGACGGACGACGGCCGCGTGGTATCGACGAGGGCAGAGGTATTAAGGGAGATCGAGAGGTTCTACGGACAGCTTTACACCTCGGTTGCCCAACCTGCTGTTAGCTCGGCCGAAGACCCGAGAGCCGAGTTGATCCGACACTTTAGCGATGATATCCCGGACATCAGCCTGTGTGAGATTGAGATGGCCCTGAAGCAACTTAAAAACAACAAGGCGCCGGGCGAGGACGGAATAACTTCAGAGCTTCTGAAAGCGGGCGGAACGCCGGTACTGAAAGTCCTTCAGAGGCTCTTCAATTCCGTTCTCCTCGAGGGCTCAACGCCAGAGGCATGGAGCAGGAGCGTGGTGGTACTGTTCTTCAAAAAAGGTGATAACACTTTGCTGAAGAACTACAGGCCCATCTCGCTCCTGAGCCATGTCTATAAGTTGTTTTCGAGGGTCATCACAAATCGTCTCGAACGCAGGTTTGATGACTTCCAGCCTCCCGAACAAGCCGGTTTCCGAAAAGGCTTTAGTACCATAGACCACATCCATACGCTTCGGCAAGTTATACAAAAAACCGAGGAATATAACTTGCCGCTTTGTTTAGCGTTTGTGGACTATGAGAAAGCCTTTGATTCGATCGAGACTTGGGCTGTGCTACAGTCTCTCCAGCGGTGCCATATCGACTATCGGTACATCGAAGTGTTGAAGTGTATATACAACAACGCCACCATGTCGGTCCGAGTACAAGATCAGAGTACGAAGGCTATTCCACTACAGAGAGGCGTGAGACAGGGAGATGTCATATCTCCGAAACTGTTCACTGCCGCGCTGGAAAATGCCTTCAAGCTCTTGCAGTGGAAAGGATTCGGCATCAACATCAACGGCGAGTATATCACTCACCTTCGGTTTGCCGACGATATTGTAGTCTTGGCAGAATCGCTGGAAGACCTTAGCACTATGCTCGAAGACCTCAATCGGGTCTCCCAACAGGTGGGTCTTAAAATGAACATGGACAAAACGAAGATCATGTCGAATGTCCATGTTGTGCCCACCCCCATCGGTGTTGGGGGCTCGACTCTTGAAGTTGTTGACGAATATGTCTATTTAGGACAAGTGGTCCGGTTAGGCAGGTCCAACTTCGAGAGAGAGGTCAATCGTCGAATCCAACTCGGTTGGGCAGCGTTCGGGAAACTACGCGACGTCTTCTCGTCCAAAATACCTCAGTGCCTTAAATCGAAAGTCTTCGATAGTTGTGTGTTGCCAGTGATGACTTACGGCACCGAAACGTGGCCTCTCACTATGGGCCTTATTAGGAAGCTCAAAGTCACTCAACGAGCTATGGAGAGGGCTATGCTCGGGGTTTCCCTACGAGATCGAATCAGAAATGAGGAGATCCGTAGGAGAACTAAAATAACCGACATAGCCCACCGGATTAGCAAGTTGAAGTGGCAATGGGCAGGGCACATAGCGCGGAGATCTGATGACCGATGGGGTCGGAAAGTGCTCGAATGGAGGCCGCGTAGCGGAAAGCGCAGCGTAGGACGTCCACCCACAAGATGGTCCGACGACCTGGTAAAGGTCGCGGGACGTCGCTGGATGCAGGCTGCCTCCAACAGGTCTCTGTGGAAATCATTGGGGGAGGCCTATGTTCAGCAGTGGACTTCCTTTGGCTGATGGATGGATGGATGGATAGACCGCGGCGCTCGCTTAGGCGAGTTGCCGGGCGCGGCGCGAGTGCTCCGTCGCAGGCGCGGGGTCCATTATGGCGCGGTAAATTTAAAAATGATAGACGTTTGCATTAAACGAATATATTTTATTTAAAGTACTGATTTGTCTTTAGGATTGAGTATATGCGTATTAAGTAAGGCAAGCCGGGCTTTTGGGCTTGTATGGAAGTACCGCCACTGGTATATGGCACGTAACTGAAAAATGGGACTTAGAAATAAAAATGCTATAAAATTTATCTCATGCGTTGATAAAGAAGTTTCCCTTCAAAAATATAATATACAGAAGAGGTTAATATCAAGCGGATATGTTGATGCAGTGTGCAAATGCAAAGTGCGTGGTGGCCTGTTGGTAAACGGACTAGACGCGGCTGCCTACATGTTCACGGTGGTCGCGGGTTCGAATCCCAGGGCACACCTCTGACTTTTCGGAGTCATGTGTGTATTGATAGTCAATCACCACGCACTAAATCGGTGAAGGAAAACATCGTGAGGAAACCTGCATACCATAGCGATTTATAAGAATTTCTATGGTATGTAAGTCCGCCAACCCGCACTAGGCCAGCGTGGTGGACTATATCGCCTTACCACTCTCAATCGTATTCTCGATTGTAGAGAAGGCCCGTGCCCTGCAGTGGGACGTATATGGGCTCTTACAGATGTTGATGCAGATTAAGATAAATAAATAAATACACCCAACAGTTACATACATAATCCTGACCCCACACCACGTTCGAGTCTTGTGCTGTGGGTATCAGAACCAACGAGAGACTTTTCGGTCTCACGTACACCCAGGCCCAAAAGAAATATTGGTGGGCCGCACAAACATTTCTCTCGGTGCGGGGATCGAACCCGCGGCCTCTCGTTTCAAAGAAGGCATGTATCTAAGTGCGCCACAGAGGCTGTCAAGATTAAGATGTTGAAGAAATCTATTGCATGAAAAGATGTACTATTGATAATAATTATGGATTCCCGTAGTAAAATATACAATATAATAAAATATTTTCTTGGAATAAGATATTTTCCGAGAAGGGTGTGGATCTATATTATAACCTGTTCTTAGAATCATAAGCCACTTTGTATCACATAACAAAGTTCTCAAAGTATTTATTATATGAATAATTTATCAATCATTACTATTACTATTAGGAACATGTTGTTCGTTCATACCTTTTTTTACCGTAATGGAAAATAATTCGACATGCTTATCAAAATATACTTTATTGGCCAAAGAATCTATATTTGTATCAGCCCATATACGTCCCACTTTAAAGCTCGGGCCTCCTCTACAACTGAAAGTTCCATTGAGAGAGGTTAGGCCATATTAAAAGTCCACCACGCTGGGGTTGGCAAACTTTACATACCATAGGTATTTTAACTCGCTTTCGTATGCGATTTTCTTTGATACATTTCCTTTACCGTTGTAGTGAAATAGACTACTTTTACCCCTACAAATGTTAACAGATTCTGTGGAATTAATTCCCTATTGTGCAATGCATGATTGAAAGTGAAAGGAGATTCGTATTCAGCCGGATAGCACCCTCCGTACACGAATATCTAAAACCTATCATAGTGGCACATAGAAGTCGGGCTTTCATTCCAACCTACATATATGTTAATACTAGGACGGCATAGGCGACCATTATGTAGCCAAAATATACTATTTTTTAAAATCACGTTACCCGTACATAAAAATGAAACCCACAGGTAAAATCTAGTCCGAAACACAATTTAGTTCGTATAATTTATATTTGACCGCTTCCTAAACAAATTTTGAAGTATCGGAAGGAATCTAGCATCTGCAATGAAAACCGCGATGCTATTATCGTATTTCAAGCTCAGTAATTGCTTCAATGTAGACGCTCAATACACCGGCTTTGAGCGAGTTCTAAGAAATTTCTGATCTGTACAAAAAGTTAATCAACGGGTCATTCAACTGGCATCTTAAGTTGGGTGAAATTAGTTAGCTCTGACAGATAAAATGTGACACGTAAAATATACTCGTATTTTAACAATCTATGTGCATCAATTGACAAGAAGTTAGCTAAGAAACAACAAGCAGTAGCTTCGATCCACGTATATTTCATATAGCATTTATCTGATTAAATGCCAATGCTTGCTAGAAATGTATGTTAAAATCGTTGATGGAACACAACATCGACACGTAGTGAGAGCTATTCAAAAGGAGTGGGGAATAAAACACAGAAAATAAGAGGGAACGTTTGGATTTGTGACAATCATAATATAGACTGAATGAAGTCTTTGACCTCCCTAAAAAAGTGAGCTATTTCCATCTCCATCATTTCAGTGATCAGTTTCAGCCCATTCTGTAGCCTTAATTTGCTACGTGTTTTAAGCCTGTTTCTAAGTAGTAGAGACCACTGAACGAATCTGCATATTTGATTCCACCGATAAAATTAAACCCACAAAAAAGTTACTTTTAAAACATTCTTTGTTACATGTTACAGTCATAAATAAAAGAAACTTATGCACTTGACACAAGTAATTTGTAGTAAATAGTAGCAGAGGGAACAAATAATAGAATAATTATGAGAATATACTGTTTGTAATACAGCCCTAGTATTCGTGTTCGCGGGAAAAGAATGTCTTCCGAGATAACATGAAATAATCTCCACAAGAAAAATGGTGTTTTCGTTTTATACTTATAATACCCACCGAAGCGTATGTTCTGTGGTGTGTTTTTGCACCCAAATGAATTATTTAACGTTAAATTATTGCAAAAATTTCAAGCTTTATAAGTACCATGGACAAAAAATAAGTTATAAATCGATTCCAAATTACACAAATCTAAAATATACCCTATACATTTCTTAGCTGCTTTTGTACCACAGCTAAGTGGTATTTAAGTTTTGTGCATTGTAAAAGATATAATATATACACAAATATCTTAGGTTTATAAAGTTAAAAGCAGCCTAGCCGCCATAGGGCTCATCTAAACCGCCTCGACATACTAAGGCGATGGTCAGGATTTTAAGTCTTCAATCTCACTGACTAGAATAGACGAAATGATTTATTATTTTTAACAAAAAATATTATCTAACTGAGGGTAGTTAGTTATCTTGTGCCGTCTTGCTGGAACAATATTTCTATTTCTCGTGAACGTTTGCAATACGCATGACGCACTCTCCGTTGATGCGCTTGAGTTTTTGACAAATTTAAATTATTTTGTAGACAATATAGTGATTTTAAGAGTTACATTTATATTGTTTTGTGAATAATTAATAAAGTGCTAGTGATGTTGAGAGCTTCAGAGATCACCGACTTTGTCGATGTCGTCCAGCCAACTTCTGAAGCGAGATTCCGGTGAGTGATAGATGTACTATATTATTAATATTATGTATAATTTCTTACTGTATCGGTTGTTCTATTTACCATTCTAGCAGATTACAGAGCCGGCTAAGCAATATTTTAACAAAAAGTATTAATATTCGATTTGATAAATTACACTTATTTAATTCATCAAAAGATACCGGTCAATGTAATTATTAATAAGGCCAGAAATGGTCAGAATAGTATTCGCCTGGGTGTAGAAATTTTATTTCTTCACTGCATACCACAAATATTTTACTCTCCTTCAAAACAGTATTCCTGAACGCAACCTAAAATTTAATAAAATTCTTCAAACATATTGTACAAAATATAATTTAAAAAAATCCATCGTACAAAATTTCCAGAGCCTAATAAAAAAACAACTTAAATACCACGTAAACTCTACAAAAAAAAACAAACAAGCGGTACGCAAGCAGTTGAAATCTCCACGACAAGCCGCTCGTGATCCTAGCATCGCGGTTCTTCGGTCTTTATAGTCCCGAGACACGAGACCGTTGACCCTCATATCGCTCTTCCTCGTCTCATAAGACAATAAACTATGAGAAATGGTATATATGGAGCACTGCTTTATTGCACTGTTTTCTTCCTTTTTACTTTTTATTTTATTTAAAAAATCTGAGAACTATAAAGAATCACGCTTTCATGACACGAGATGTTTGAAGTCAATACGCAATAATCACTACGACGAATTGATGAACTAATCCTAGCTCTTATTTAAATATCTCAATTATAGATTCATACACAATAGTAGGATACATAGATATTGTCACTGTATTAGCGAACTCTACACACCATAGAAATTTCACAAATCGCTATAGTATGCGGGTTTCCTCTCGACCTTTTCCTTCAGTGCGTGGTGATCGACTATCACTGTGGAGTCATGTGTGTATTGATTTGCATATCAAATGCATAAGATTAAATAGCCTAACCACTTTCAATAGATTTGTACGGTCCTAGTAAGTGTCACACTGTCTACGGCTTAAATATATAATTGTGTTATGTGTATTATAATAAGCATAACAACAAATAATATGATTTAACATGTTCAGACGTTATCTAAGCAACACAAAGGTAATAGTGTCTAACAACAATATCTCATTACATAACTTTAACACTATAATACCGTATAACCACGCATCCATACGAAACTAACAAAGATATTCGCGAAAACAATGCGAAAATGCATAGAGCAAAATTTTTATGGAGTCAATTAGCGCCCGCCATGGGGGCCGCAAGTGTCGTAATTATTTTTAAATTTAAATGTATGAAACTGGTAAAGTCCATAGTTTGTTATCCGGATAGACAGTGCCACCGGCTGAAATAACACGAGGCAAGGTAATCCACACGAGAATAACAATGTTTTCACTTTATTTTCACTTGTTTTTGCTCATTCCCACGAATGCTCCGAGGGGACAAATGGATACGACCGGGACCTTTGCCTTATTTACCGGTTGGTTTTCATAAAAAGCCTTCGCGCGCCAACATTTTCATTAGTGGAATATTTCTGGGAGCTTCATTTATAATTTTGTATAATGAACCACTATGAAACGTACGAACGAAATGTGAATACGTGCATATGTATGCGACTAAAACATAGGCGATTTCATGTGACGTTCTTTTATGAAAATAATATTTTTTACATTATTGATAAAGATGTAGGTTTCGCCTTTTTGCTTTCAATAGCATTTTTTTTAAATAATTTGAGCTATATGAACTCAGGAATCTTATTAATCCACACTAGGCTCACACGGATAACTAAGCCTTATTAGATGAAATCCGTGTCCGTCAATGAGAGAAAACAACGTAGGGTTTATTTCTTGGTTCTTCTTTTATTACACGTTGCAACCACGACGAAAAAGATTCCTCCATACTGTACGATAAGTTACCAAATATCCATACATCTTCAAGACTTCCATTACGGGTCGACAATGAAGACGAGATATGAAATGGCTTTCTCCAGACCGCGGCGCTGGCCGCACCCGCTTGTCCCCTACCACGGTTAATAATACACCTGATATATCGCATCGAGTACGCATTGTGATCTCGCCACCTACTCGCCCATAAAGTACACAATTTACTATAAAATATCGTCCCGGGAAACATTACTTATTCATTTATTATCAACGCGAACGACCGCGCTGCTCTGTAAGTATGCACATTATTGTTCCCGTGGCATTAACTTGTAAATAAATCAATTTAACGTAATTACAGTGGTAATCTCTTTTTAATGCATTAAGTGATAATGGAAACTCGATACACACTACGTAAGTCTTTACGGAAGCATTAAATAAACGATCGGTGGAGAAGATTAAAGACGTTAATGTATATTGAATTTAAGCATCTCTTGAACTGTGTTATTATTAAGTAGCCAAAATACAATCAAAGTTCGGTCTCGACGCTGGGAGTTCGCTCAATCAAAATTTGAGTTATGCGAAGTTCCACGTACGAACGTTTTGTTATTTGTGAATTGTGGCTGGACGGAGCCCGCCACTTGTTTGCCTCTAGTTTCTACAATGAATTTCGGGTCAGGCGTCACCTCTGTACAATTAATAATGTTTATCAGACTCGCATAACTGTTCTTGTAAGCTTTGTAATTGAAATAGCAGTTGTATGCTTTGATTCAATGTAGGGCACGATTGATAATGCGATTGCACCTATAAATACACATCATCTTACAATATTAAATACCTAATCAAAAAAGTTGAAGTACTCTGTTCTTGTATTTTATTACAAAACATAGTAGTCGACGGACCATCAGGTGCAATACTGTAATGAGCAGTACAAAACTAATAAATCTTTTTCATTGTTTATACCTTAAATATTTTTAAATTCATAAAACAAATACTGGTGGTAGGTCTCTTGTATGTGAGAGGTCATCCGTGTAGGTAACACTGTAATGTCTATTTCTCTCACCAAATAGCAGTGTAAGAGCACTGTTGGGTTTCGGTTTGTAGGACATTGTAGCCAGAGTAACTACTGGATATATTGTGTCTTAACATCTTATGTCTCAGGATGGCGAGGGCAGTGGAGTCCCAAGCATCGTTTGGTAATTCAAGGTGTTTAGTTTTTCTTCTATCCATGCTGTCGTATCATTTACCATCAGGTGAACGGCATACTCGACTTGCCATTCATTGCAATAAAAAAATACAAAATACATGCATTTCGTGTAATAATAAGTATAGTAATATAACAGAACACGCAAGGATGGCAATACCGAAATCAGGCGGCACCCGCCTCGTAATACTGCTAAAATGGCTCATAAAATGTCGAGATTTGAACGAACCCTGGCACTGGTCGGGACAGCATAAGGTACACCCATGTGATTATATGACCAAAGTACTTTACAAGGAAAAATTACTAAGATAAGCTGACTAAAACCACGCATAAATTGTATCACAAAAGCGTACTTTACTATTTCAATATCATTTCTGTGGAACTACTAAATTGAAAAACGCGTCCAACCGGAATAGTGGAGAAAGACCGTAGATTATTATTATGTTAAAGGGATAACCTAATCTGATAGTTACGTATTAAGACTAATGTAAAATAAATACAAGTAATTACAGATCCTTCCTTCATATTAAAAAAAAAGGAGTAATGGGTGGCTTTCGCTATACATCTGGATACATATGGATTGTCAACCTAAATACTTTTCTGAGTTTGTTTGGAATATTTATCTACACTTTTCTGTATCAGCCCATATACGTCCCACTGCAGGGCACGGGCCTCCCCTACAATCGACAGTACGATTGAGAGAGGTTAGGCCATATAGTCCACCACGCTGGCCTAGTGCGGGTTGGCGGACTAACATACCATAGAAATTCGTATAAATCGCTATAGTATGCAGGTTTCCTCACGATGTTTTCCTTCACCGTTTTTAATGCGTGGTGATTGACTATCAATACACACATGACTCCGAAAAGTCAGAGGTGTGCCCTGGGATTCGAACCCGCGACCACCGTGAACATGTTGGCAGTCGCGTATAGTCCATTTACCAACAGGCCACCACGCACTTCATACTACACTTTTACTGTGTTATTATTTAAAAATATAAATATAGCGTATACATATTTTATTTAATCTCTTTATACTGCTATCGAAACTTCTAATGAGAATTTTAACGCAATTATACAGTTGCTTTGTAACTAATATACAAAGGGAAAATTGTAAACTAACTTCTCCAAGATCTTCGGATGATTTAGGCTTCTAACAACTATATTAATAATTAACAATAATAGTAAATGGAGGACCCTTTGAAGTCCTCTAATAAATATGACATGGAAACCCTAACACACGCAAATGTGTCATGTTCCGGGAAAAAATAAGAACTTTTGATTTCAAGAAGGCGGCCATATTTAAAACTTCTGATTACTGATTTACCATCACATGCAATGCAGATTACAGCCACTTTGAAGTGTTAATTAAAAAAATAACTTTCAGCTGCACTTCTTGCATATTGAAAGCATAGGATCCAAATAATTATTGTACTTTTAATTTTCAGTTACGACCTAATGTAGGAAATATCCACCGAAAAAATCGTGTTATGTGCAAAAATAATCTAATGATTACGTGATCAGTATAAAAATTAAATATAAAACACATAATATTTTTTTTTAAAAACCATATTTTTCTCAGCTAATACGACACAGAACTCTACACCTATTTAGTTTCAACCATTAACACAACAACATCTAAGCAACGAATATGTCATTACTTAATATTTCACAGCAACACAAAACACCAGACCCATTTAGCTTCAACCATTAAAATAATGAAAACTAAGCCCCTAATATCCGGTTACGGAATTTAATCTTCAAATTGTCTTCCACCTGCATCATCATTTGAATTAATTTGCAATCTATATTTTATTGACGGTACGGAACAGTAACAATACAAAACCTTTTAGCATTTCCAGGAAAAACAGAGAGATAAAGCTATGAATACAAAATTCGTGTACTTTTGGTCCCCTACAATCTGTCCACGCACGATTTATGTGCACCAGTTTATGTTTACAGGTCTTGTTGCTTAGCTGCAATATAGTTTAGGCGTAAAACAATGAGAAATATACAACGAAAGAAAATATATATGATGTATTAGCAAGCAGTTGTACTACGGTATTATTGCAAAGCTATCGTATGGGTTTGAATTCGTGGTCGAGCAAAGTGGTATTGCATTTTTCTGATCATCATCAGCCCGGAGTCAGAAAGTGCCCGATATAGCGATAATAAACGCGCTACGGCACGGCACATCAGTAATCTCTAATATTTACTGAAACGATGTAATAATACACTAGGTTAGATTTTATTAACAAAACGTAGTGGCCAGTTGTTGACTGTATAATATTTTACACATTTTGGGATATTTATTTTTCAAACATTTGATAATAGAATTCGCTGCGATTACGAAGCTAGCACGTGGGATTTTAACAGCCAAATATAGCCCTACCAATATTTAATCAGGGATTAACTGGCCGCAACCAGTGACATTGAAGACGCGCAATCAATAAACAATTAATATTCAGGAAGTACGCTACAGGATTATTCGTGCAAACGTGTAGCCATTATCGAAACTCACCAACGGCCGGTTAATTATAACAATTATGAGAGCGAACGCAAATCCACGTCCCGTATACAACTCACGTCGGAGAGCCCACGGGCCTCGTCCCAGTCAGTTAATAATTCAATCACTCAGTCGTCCCCGACGGAGGACCCACGCTTAAACGCACAAATATGCAAATACGTAAACCCAACGATACTTACTTGAAAACTTTACAATTAAATTGCCAGCCGATGATAGCTGCTGGATCACGAGGGTATGTTGCGAATCGATGCAAGTTTAGTAAATATTGTATATAACATTCTAAAGTGTATATCTATCGTATAGTCTTATATGAATATTTTATGTTTAACAGGTGGGTTCTGTTGAGGTTTTGTCACTTTTCCAAAGTCAATGACAAAAAAGCATGAATACATTTCACAAATATATAAAGCGCTATGTATTATTTATTTACTCTTTATTGTACACCAGAAAAAAGGATATAACAATATACAGAAATAACATTAAATAATATTACAAATGGCGGTCTTATCCCTCTAGGCGTAAGAGTTTGTGAATGTTTGTAGGTTTTGCTCACAATAACATTAACTAAGCGGCAATTGTCTATGAATATAAATATACTGTTATTAAATAAATGCATACATTTTATAATACATTAAAGACGCAACTAAATTGTTAATTTTTTTTCGCTGGGCACTGCGGCTTTGATCGCTCCCGGATAAATTGCACGACCTGATTTTTGTCCAAATTGTGGTTGTACTTACATAATTTACGTTTATTAACGAACCCACATTACATTAATCCACACTGAAGCTTACACAAATAGAGGCGCTAAATTGAGAATAGACCCCAGTAAGTCATTTTACTCGGCCGTCGTAAAAGTTGACAGTGAAGTAATTTCGTAGTTCCAACAAATACAACATAAACTTGGACATCTTACCTGGCGTAAACTAGGACCAAAGTTTAGATTTATGTATTTTTATAACACATATGTATAAATAGAAACCTTCACATAACTTCATATTCCTGAATGTCATTGCTGAGAGAATGGATTGTCCTATCTTAAAATACTGGATAAATCACTACATAGTATGAAACAAAGTCGCTTTCTCTGTCCCTTTGTCCCTTTGTATGCTTAAATCTTTAAGACTACGCAACGGATTTTGATGCGGTTTTTTTTAATAGATGGAATGATTCAAGAGGAAGGTTTATATGTATAATACGTACATATTATTGTACAGAAATCTATTTGTAACCGGGCGAAGCTGGGCCGGACCGCTAGTGTTCTTATAAAACAACATTAGTGTATTTATATTGTAAATTAAAACATAGAATATGTAACTTATAATGTAACTTTAGACTACTGTTGTCTTTAAAAAAATAAAAATATAATATTAACATTCAATAACTTTACGTCGTATTTAAAATCGATATTGCAGTATTGCAAAATATATAGATATGAAAATATTTATATAAAGCTGAAGTCTCAGGTTCGAATCCCAGCTCGCGCAAAGTAACATTGGCCTTTTCTATTCATTACCAGCATTTTTTTTTTTTATAATGGCCTGGTTTAGTGGCGGCATTGCACCTGATGGAAAGTGCCAATGCCGCCCAGGCAGAGTATCTATTGGCATCGGACGGCAGTCCCATGCCAATGGAAACAATTATGCCGGCCTGCTTAGGTGCCTCTTCACACCACGGCGGAAGGACCCAGGATTGTAGGAAGGAGGGAACACGTGCGCCGGCAAACAATTCCACAGCCTGACGGTGCGGCACAGAAACGAATTTGAGAACCGCTTGGTTCGCGCCGGGATGGTGTGGACCGTCAAGCTATGGCTTCGCAAGCCAGCACGCGTGGTTCTGGTTAGGAATGGAGAGGAGTGGAGCAAGTTGAACAATTCCTCAGAGCACTCACCGTGATACAGGCGGTAGAACACGCTTAGAGAGGCGACATCTCTCCGGAGTTGTAGCGACTCCAAGTTGCTCGTAACGTCTGCATCATTCACAATGCGGATGGCCCGCCGCTGCAATCCATCCAAGGCATCGAGCAGGTACTGGGCGGATCCATCCCAAAGGTGCGAGCAGTACTCCATACCCGGCCGGACCTGCGCTTTATATAAGCGGCAAAGCTGACCGGGCGTGAAAAACCGACGCACCCTGTTCAGGACTCCAACCCTGCGTGATGTGGCAGATATTACGCCCTCGATGTGATTCCTTGGATTGAGATCACAGCGGATATCCCCACCAAGGATACACAGGTCATTCCGCACTGAGAGGGGAGTACCCTGCAGAATGGGGAGGGGAGAGAACGGGGATATTTTTTGCACGTGAACGCACACACCTGGGTTTTCTTGGCATTGAACTCAACCATATTCCTGGAACCACATGTAGAAATGAGATCCAAGGTCCGGTTGAGCTCAATGACAAGATCTTCGCGTCCCTTCACAGTTTCTACACGGCAACCTGGAGGCCCGCAGTGGTATCGCCCATGAACCGTGCTGTCATCTGCATAGCAATGAATGTTGCCAAACGACAACATGTCATTGATATGCAGAATAAACAAGGTGGGTGACAACACCGAGCCCTGAGGAACTCCGGCATTTACCGACATGAGCGCCGAAGCGTGTCCGTCTACTACTACACGTATTCTACGCCCATGCAGAAAGCCGGAAATCCACGAACACAGGTTGCCGGGTAGACCGTATGCCGGAAGCTTGCACAGAAGACCACGGTGCCAGACCCTATCAAACGCTTTGGCAATGTCGAGGCTCACAGCAAGAGCCTCGCCACGCCGGTCTATCGCCTCACCCCAGCGATGCAGGACAAACGCTAGAAGATCACCCGTCGATCGATTATGGCGGAATCCGTATTGTCGGTCACTGATCAACGAGTGATCCTCTAGGTAGCGGACCAATTGAGCGTTTATGATCCGCTCCATGACCTTACACATCACTGAGGTGATAGCGATAGGGCGGTAATTGGTAGGGTCCAATCGATCACCCTTTTTGGGGATCGGTTGCACATTGGCCTCCCTCCAAGATTCCGACACAACACCTGTGCGGTAGGACGCTCGGTAGAGGCGAGTCAGTGCTGGAGACAACTCGGCTGCACAAGCCCTTAAAACCACCGCTGGTATCCCATCCGGACCACTGGCTTTCCACACATCGAGAGACCGTAACTCACGCCGCACATCACACTGCCTGATGCGAATATCTGCCATTGAGAAACCGCAATCAGGCAGTGTAGGCAGCGACTGGGAACCACGGTCTTCGAGGCGGGAATTAGCCGCAAAGAGATTTGCCAGCAAGGCAGCCTTCTCTTGCGGCTTGTGGGCCAGCGACCCTTCAGGGTACCTCAGAGGCGGCAACGCTGGACGGCAGAAGTTAGATTGGACGGCCCTGGCCAACCTCCAATAAGCACGACTGCTAGGTGGGTGATCGGCCAACGCACGCCCAATCCTGCTAACGCGCTTTTTTCCTTCTGGGAAAAAGGCGCGAGTTTATACGTAAAATCGTTTCCCAGTTTCGAAGGGTGCTATTCTATTGAACTTGTTCGATATAATGCAAATATTGAGCGACGGGAGCGCATACCGTCTCGTGCAATCTATCGACAAGGCGCCGACTATCCAGTGACAACTATTCCTTAGTATTAACAGGCAGGCAGTTACGTTGTAAAACCAATAGACGGAGCACAATGCCTATAGACACCTAGTAACACTTTGAGAATGTATGAGATCCATGTTTAATAATAATAATAATAATAAATCTTTATTTCAGACCATATTTGTTACAAATCAGTCCATATATTTTATCTACCAATTATTTATTTAAACTAATAATAAACTATACATGAATAACAAAACCAAAACACGTAGAATTACTTTTAACCCAAACATTATTAAATATTAATTAACAGTCCTCAAATGCAGTCTCAGCCATTTTTGCATAAGAAGGCTGTCAGTGTCCATTCTGTATGCAATAAGTTGTAAATAGCTGTTGGAACTGGTTCGTAGTCGCCTTATCATGGATGCTGTTCTTTTTCGCATTATTGCAACAAAACCATCGACTCCCGCCATCGAAAACATTTGCGACGCGCTACAGTGCCGCGGTAGTTTCAGCAGCACCCGGAATGCATTATTATACTGAATGCGTAAACTATTCCACGCTCGCTGTGTATGCTTGGCCCATAAAGAACATGTATAAAATGATTGGCAGTATGCCTTAAATAAAGTTAATTTAACGTCTGTGGAGCATCGCGAAAATCTACGTGCCAGCATATTAGCCCTAACTGATATTGCCCTACGTTCCCTTTCTAGGTCCATATCATCAACAAGAGTGTCTGTCAGCCAGTGACCCAGATACTTAAATTTTGATACTAATTTAAGCTTACTGTTGTTAAGCAAGACTGGGGGGACAGCATTATATGTTTTGGTGCCTGCCTTAAATATCATTAACTCGCTTTTCTCTGCATTGTATCTGAGTCCATGATCTTGCGCATAGGTCTCACATAATTTCAATAATTTCCTTATAGCTCCGATTGACGGACCCAGCAATACCATGTCATCAGCATAACTAATGTTATTAACAAATACACCATCTATAGAGCAACCAACACCGGCATCACTGAGTCCGCGGATCAACCGGTCCATATAGAAATTGAAAAGCCGAGGCGAGGTTAATCCGCCTTGCCTCACACCGCAATCCAATCGATACTTATTTGACAACGAACCATTCCATTTTACAAAGTTATTTTGATTGCCATACCAATATTTAAAGAGCGCTATTAATTCCTTAGGAAGTTCAGAATCATTTGCAAGCTTTTTCCATAACTTGTCATAAGATACTAAGTCAAACGCCTTCGAAAGATCAAGGAAGCACCCCCTGGCACTACGGAGGTCCATGAGCAGCGGTAGCCGCTTACCATCAGGCGGGCCGCTAGCTCGTCTGCCTACAAGGCAATAAAAAAAAAAAAAATAATAATAATAATCTTGCAAATTGTAACTTTATTATTAGAAGACAAAATAAAAAACAACAATTAAAAATACTTCTGTTTATTGTAAAAAATTGTAAAAACAAAAAAAAAATAGTCAGATTCCGAGTCATTTCTTTTGGATTATTGTTACCAAATGGTCGTTTTCCCAATAATCAACCAGAAACCGCACCAGAGCCAACAGCTTTTAAAAATTTCATCATTAAAATTAATTAAATCAACATCCGAATCACACAAAAAACACTTTTTCGCCATTTTTTTAACAATAAATAGTAGCACGTTTTTTCAATTGCAACTATAACCACAATCTACTCCAAAATGATGCACAGCATATACGAGTCTATCGCTGTCCTTTTCATTCTCAACAATAAATAGCATGCGCACCCTCTTTCTTTAAATGGGCGGACTTCGAACAGCTTCTATGCTGTGTCCTCTTCTATCGAATGGGATGGTCACTCGGAGCAATATTTCACTTTTCTAAATTCGACAACCGCAATTCGGGACTGATTTTTCGCAGGCAACCCTATACCACCGTGTTCGTAATAAAATGATCTTTATTTTCATTTAATTTTCATTCAATAATCAGATCGGTGCAAAATGCTAGTAGCGATTTACCTGTTTATACCTGGCAACCTGAGGGTTGTGACCGGAAAAAAATAGGCAACCTAACGTTTACATATTCTATGGGTTTCATACTTTCGATTGGTATAGACTTTGTTTAATAATCAAACAGGTGAAATGTGTAAACATTTTTTTTTTTTAATAATTTATTAATCGTATTCTGGACTGAAAGTTGCAAGGCAACCCATATACAATATATTTATTGACATATTAAATTGCATATAAAATAGGTTTCATCAAATAAACATCTCGGTGAAGGTCGATGTATGGCGGGATCCTATACTATATAACTAAATAGAGTTCAAGGACACGCAATGAAACTTTGACCCGTTCTACAGCCCATATACGTCCCACTGCAGGGCACGTGCCTCCTCTCCAATCAACAGTACGATTGAGAGTGGTAAGTCTAGTATAGTCCATCACGCTGGCCTAATGCGGCGATGCGTTGGCGGACTTTACATGCCATAAAGTTTAATGCATTAGAAAATAGCGATGATTTCGTGCAATTGAATTTCAATTCACATATGACTCCGAAAAATCAGAAGTGTGCCCTGAGATTCGAATCCGGAACCACCTTCAATGTATTGGTAGCCTCGTCTGTTTCGTTTCCCAACAGACCACGTACTTAAAGAAACTTTGGCATTTACAATTGCGCTATACAAGAAACAAAAGGAAAATTATTCCTATAATATTAAACCACAAAACCAAGACACACGTAGTGTTTCTAAAATAAAATTCAGCTTCACGTAGACATTCGCGGATTATAATTGAAAATGAATTGCGAACAATAATTCTCAGCTTTATTACAACGTATTAGCATGAAATGTTTTCTCGATTTGATTTAATTTATCAAAAGGTAGTTTAATTTATAACAGCCAAACTGGGCGTAATGCAGACAGTCGAAGGTTAGATCCAAGTTGAAGGAATTACGTGATAGATAGTATTGATTGACACTAACTTATTTGCCAACGGTCATTACTTGCACCGAAGAAAATATTTGTGTAAACCACAGGTATTTGTTTTGAGTCTAGGTGTTTGTGAGACCGAAAAGTCGCTTAATAATACTTTTTTTATATCTCATACGACAGCCGCCCTGTTGCAATTAAGACTCTGTCTGTGAAACAAATTACTGGATAATTATATCCCCACAACCATAAAAATATTTATGTGACCCGTAAGTATTCGTTTCAAGGTGTTGTAAGACCAAAAAGTCTCTCGCTGATCCCAATACCTTCATATGTAGCTGTGTTGTTTAGGTTCAGTTGTACTTATTTATTTCTATACCAGCCTATCAACTACTACTGAGCACAAAACTCCTCTACAACTGAGTTCGATTGACAAAGTCCAGGCCATAATCCACCACGTGTGTTTATTGCATTTTGCAGTAAATATACAGCTTGGCAAAAAAGAGTATGTTTTAAATGAGGGCGCTAAAATCGAATTTAATATTAATATGACAACCGGATATACTACGACGGAAAATGTTGAGACACTTGTTATTTTTATGTATTATTGTTAATAGACTCATTGCTTATTTTCAATCGTTAAACAATCAAAACCCATACGAAAATGTATCTAAATACCTACGTATAAAAATATTCCACGTCCACAGTGACATTTATAATTAAATAAATAATAATAATAATACACCCAACAGTCACATACGTAGTCCTGACCCCACACTAAGATCGAGTCTTGTGTCGTGGGTATCAGGAACTATGAGAGACTTTTCGGTCTCACAAACACCCAGACCCGGAGGAAATATTTGTGGGCCGCACAAATATTTCTCTCGGTGCGGGGATCGAACCCGCGGCCTCTCGTTTCACAGGCGGCGTCTCACCTACCTACGCCACGGAGGCTGTCAAATTTTATTGCCAATTGTCACCGCATCGTACTCTATTTTGCCAAGTTATACTAAAAGCAAACACAATGATGATGCAATAGAAGCACTGCCACCAGGCCTCACGTGTCATCGGATTATAACGTGCAATGTTGTAGGCTGTAGCAACGTAATTTAACGTCGGCCGCACCGACACATCCCACGCGTCATTTGTGGGAGCTAAAATTTGGCTAATCACAATCAGGTGCGCTGAAGTCAATCTACATTGTGCCACACACTTTCAAATGAGTTTGCTGTGAGTGGGTATTATTAAAATTGTGGTATTGGAAATTGAAAGCGAGGAAAACTTGGTGTAGATCTCGTATAATGAAGTTTTGGTCGTTTTGAATAAGAGGATACTAATACATGAAGTTATTACACATTATATATCAGAAAATATCATTATAGATGAAGAAAAACACATCACAAAATACAATTTCATTACTATACAAATTATTGTACAACTTTAATTTGAACCCACGTAAGCAACTACAATAATAATTTATTTTACCCCATAAACCATTTTAAAAGCCAATCAAACTGGTTTTATTTTTAACCAATACATTTCTCTGCGATACGACGCCAAGTTAAGTAAGTAAGCATGTTAGCCCGTTACATTAACTTAGATATGGATGGTAAAAGCGTACAGTTGCCGGCAAAAGTGTCTTTACCGCGTACCTTTCTGTAAAAAGTGAAAACATTAAGCGAATCGTATTAAGTCACTACTTAAACATAGCTGTGTTTTACTAGTAAAATTGCACTTTTATATCAAAGGATGATGGGAAATGGATCTTTTTAAATATCTAACATCCGCGTGAGTCTGTCGCAAGACGCAGGTTGCTTTAAATCTAATGTTTTCACATTCGTTTTTATAACGCAGGTAGGAGCGTAGAGCGACAATATTCATAGGATGGCTGGTAGCGGTTGAAGACGATGGGCCGAAGATCGAACCCAGTGTGCATGTCTTGCAGTGGGCGCGGCAGGGCTGATGATGATGTTAATATTCGTTTTTAAAGTTTCTATTAAGGCATACCTTTCAGCCCGCTCGGAGGAACCGTTTTTCTTAGTCAATACGGCCCACATGTGTGCTGTGGGATTTTTTTGTTATGACGTGACAGTTCACCAATTCATTTTGGCTGAGTAATCGATCGATATAAAAAGACGTTATGAAAAATTGATATTAAGGATACGACTGATCAGTTATTAAAATTATTTCCGTAGTGCATATAACTATCATGTGCTAATTCTGATCACATATACTCGTAGTATTAATACACGCTCGTATACTGGCAGAGGTGCCACTTTTGTCATCCACGGTTCGCCTAGATTATTTCTGTCGTGAGATGTTATAGGAGCTGAAACAGTAGGCCGGCACACCAATGTCACATATACTCGACAAGGCTAACTATATATCTTACGTATTATTATATATTCGTAATGATATAGATATATTTTGCGGTTCTATAGCCTCAACTAGGTCCAAAATCAGACATTTAATTAATTAAGTTTATATTATATTGTGTTGTCCATCTTTCATTAATTTGATCACAGTATAAAACCGTTAGTGTAAATATTAAAACGGTCAATTTATTTTCGCAATGTAGAGCGTCTTCTTAAATGCATTTTGGATTCACATCTAGTAGATGACAATCAGATTTACTATCAAATGCTTTTTTTGTACCTTGCTAGATTGTACATCAGTTTTGTGAATTATAATAAAAAAAATATGTTAGCCTTGACGAGTTTTCAATGACCTATTGGAAGCGCCTTGCATCACTTGACTTATCATGGAATACGTACAGATCTGGGGGCACGGCCGTGCCCCCTCCAAGTCGAGCTAAAAAGCGGCAAGGTCGTACCATCCTTTTCTCTAAGCAATTCAGACCATTTTCTACCCCCCTATAACTTCGTTGTGGTTAAAGCAAGAAGCCTGAATTTCAGTTACTAAGCAGACATTGTGTAAGCACGGTATATTTAAAATTTCATTCAACTGGAACCAGTAGTTTAACCGCAAAAAGTTGTGAGATTCATGTAATACCAAGTTGGTTAATTTATTTAGCTCTTGCTTAAGGGACCTTCTGTATAAAGGTATTACGTAAGTTATTATTATATCAATCTTAAAAATTATTTACGTTTTAAATAAATAGATCGACTTGGCCAGCAGCATTATGTATAAATTGTGCGATACATTATGTTTTCATGCGATGGCTGACTTGGTATTACATGGATCTCACAACTTTATGCGGTACAAAAACTGAGCTGCGAGACTTGGTATTTTTACAGGATGTTTTTGATGGGATAAATATTACTATTCGTGATATTGTACTGAAGAAAACAAATGACTACGATGTGTTTGATTGTACCAATGTCAACAAAATCGATAAAGTATAAACTAATAGTCTAAATATAATGCGAACTAGTACAAGATAATGAAGTTTTCTCGACAAAACTCTTCAAAGTATTTTGATTGACGACTCAACGGAGCTATACTTACTAACAAGTAATATTTGCGGAAAATATAATAATAACTACAACAAATACAAACGCCTCGCCCCTCTTGTCTCTTGATTGATAGTCTTATACTTATAGGCACATTATGATCTTATTGTATGTTGCAGATAAATTTGATTTATGACTGTTCGACTATTTCACAGGGACAGAGCTTGTCGTGCTCAAAAGTGCGTGGTGGCTTCTAGGTAAACGGATCAGTCCTCGGCTGCCATCATGCTCTCGATGGTCGCAGTTTCAAATCCCAGGGCACATCTTTGACTTTTCGGAGTCATATGTGTCTCCAGAGTTTACCTCTTACTTCGGAGTCGTGTGTGTATTGATAATCAATCACCACGCTTTTTAACGGCGAAGGAAAATATCGTGAGGAAACCTTGCATACTATAGCGAATTTATAAGAATTTCTCTGACATGTAAAGTCCGCCAACCCGCACTGGGCCAGCATGGCGGACTGTATGGCCTCGCCACTCTCAAGCGTACACTCGATTGTAGAGGAGGCCTGTGCCATGTAGTGGGACGTATATGAGCTGATATTGTACAGTACACCACTTTTCGTGCATCTAGGGATCGAAAGCTTTTGTTATCATCGTTGTGATTCTCAACGACAGTAAGTTCACAGCAAAACTTGGTTTAACCACAGTTTTCAATATTTTTTTTTATATTATTTTTTTGAAAACTACTGGCAATCCTGCAATCTCATTAGATTCTTTATTGACCTTCAGTTTTGATGTAAATTATGCCATCACTCGATTTAATATTCTATCTTATCGAGAACCAAAGGGTCTTGAAAATAAACTTTAAAATAATTTTAAAAAATAATTTTAAAGTTTATTTTCGATTGCGTTAATAAAATCCTCTGCGCTGCGCTCCGTTCTTTCTGCACTGACCCAAAGTGTAACTATGTTCCTATTTTCCTGTCAAAAAAGTCGCAAAGTTAAAAGCTTCGATGAAAGCCATTAAATCCACATGTTGATAAATATCTAAAAGTTTCTATTGAAATTCAGGGTGCGCAAGGTGAAAAAAAAACATTCGTTACTTGCGAGTTATATTCCTTCGTGTAAAAAAATAACACATGTAGCCTTGATTTCAACCTATGTCGTGAAGGGCGTCATATTGTACAGGTATAAATTCAAAAGACGCTATTTTTCTTTTATTAATATTATTATTTCTCTTTATTTCTTTAAACGTATTTTTTCTATTTTTACATATATAAATTATAAAAAATATACATATAAAAATATAAAAAATAATTTATTTACCCTCCGGTGGTGAAGCTCAAGACCCAAGCCACCGGCGGTTAGGGAGTCAAAGTGAGGAACCTCCTCACAATGCATGCCGTGTCCAGTAATACTGCCTTCTGTATTTGACTTTTGACCCAACAACCAATTGAGAGCCTCTGTAGGTGTTGGTTGAGGCTCTTTGGTATCAACCCATGAGCAGAAACGACAATCGGGACAATAATAGTTGAATCGACATCCCACATGTCGGTAACCTCGTATGCTAAATCTAAATATTTAGACATTTTATCTTTTTCAGCGTTGACGAGGTTATCGTCATGTGGAATGGCGACGTCAACAAGTATATCCCGGCGCGCCAATCGATCTATTATCACAATATCAGGCTTATTGGCGACAATAGTCCTGTCTGTGATAACAAATCGATCCCAGTACAACGTTGCATGACCATTTTCAAGAACTAGTTGGGGAACATACTGGTAATATGGCACTTCAGAAGTCACAAGTTCATATCGAAGAGCAATTTGCTGATGAATGATCTTGGCTACTAGGTTGTGTCTATGCAAATACTCGCCGTTAGCAAGATACGAACAACCAGAGGTAACATGCCTGGTGGACTCGCCAGGACGGTGGCATGCCCGACAGATGTCGACCGTACCGTCCTTTAGGATGTATTTCCTATAGTTGTTCGTCTTAATAACTTCGTCCATAATTGCAAAGACAAAACCCTCGGTTTCCCCGAAGAAGTTACCGAAGCCCAGCCAAGACACAGACGCTAGTCGGTCCACATCAAGTCCGTGAAGGGCTCGATAGAACCCACCGTGCAGCTTTTTGCTCTTCCATATGTCCTCGCGATCCCTAATGCCTACCACCAGAGGTTTCCACCAGTTCTCAATCGCCAAAGACAGCGAGGTAAACCCTTTATCTACCATAGTTACAACCGTATGCATATCCACGTCACTGTGAAGGAAATAATCCCTGAGATTGCACACCTCGCGATTATGTAGGTCCTTAGCATTGAGAATGCCTCGGCCCCCACATCTTCGCAAGATGTATAATCTCATCACTGACGAACGTGGATGATGCATACGATGTGCAGTCAGGAGAGTTCGGACTTTACGATCCAGGGCGTCCAATTCGGTCTGAGTCCATTTGAGTATGCCGAAAGAGTACATGAGTACAGGCATAACCCAACCGTTGAAAGCGCGAATCTTGTTTCCACCTGACAAAAAACTGTTAAGTACTTTTGTCAGGCGGCTAAAAAAACGCTCTTTCAACGATCGTTTTACATCTGCACCCATGATACCAAGAGCCTCTGGCATACCCAAATATTTGTAGGTTTCCGTCACAGAGAGGGACCTGAGACTTACAGTCTCTGAGACTTGTATGTCATCAGAGACCGCAACCTCCCCTCGCTTCACATGGATAACCACACATTTATCGACACCAAAATCCATATTGATTGAGTTGCTAAATCTTTCAGTTATTTTTAACAACTCAATCAATTCGGATTGTTTTGATGCAAATAATTTGAGGTCATCCATGTAGAGCAAGTGAGAAATAGGCTCAGAGCCTCTCCGCAGACGGTAGCCTAACCCTGAATTCAACAACAGCGTACTGAGGGGATTCAGGGCCATGCAAAACCACATTAATATTAATATCATTATTGTGTCTTCTCATCTAACTACCAATACTCTCTTTTTCGCTATTACTATTAAGTGCTTTATTGTTGATATACGGACCAAACGCGACTGCCAAAATGTTCACATTAGTTGTGAGTTTAACACCCTGGACACACATCTGACTTTTCGAGGCAATAATAATAAATAACAATAAATAACACCCAACAGTCACATACATACTCCTGACCCCACACTAAGATCGAATCTTGTGTCGTGGGTGTCGGGGGGAAAAGTCTCTCGTAGTTCCTGATACCCACGACACAAGACTCGATCTTAGTGTGGGGTTAGGACTATGTATGTGACTGTTGGGTGTTATTTATTATTTATTGAACTACGAGAGACTTTTCGGTCTCACAAACACCCAGACCCGGAAGAAATATTTGTGGGCCGCACAAACATTTCTCTCGGTGCGGGGATCGAACCCGCGGCCTCTCGTTTCACAGGCGGCGTCTAACCAACTGAGCCACGGAGGCTGTAATGTGTGTATAGATAGATTTTACATCGTGAGAAACCTGCATACCATAGCGATTTTTAAAAATCCTATGGTATGTTAAGTCTGCAATAGGCCAGCGTGGACTTTATGACATAAACCCTCTCAACTGTACTCTCGATTATAGAGGAGGGCGGTGCCCTGCAAATACTATTAATTATGATTTATTAAATGGCTCATTATATGCATCAAATAATGTGATTGCAGGTTTAAACTGTTTTCTAACACCACTTATTTACATACTGGCTGAACACATTATATAGATATTAGATATGTAGATTCCATCTTAGATTCTTCCATAGATTCCATCTTCTGTCAAATCTCCTCCAAATCGCTCGACCATCAGCTTCTTAAAGGCTTAAAGGCAACGTAATAAGTCCAGATTCACGAAGCCTTACTTATTGGTAACGTAAATAAAATAAGATGTAAAAACTTAAAATTACAAGCAATAAACCCATTATTAGATATGGAAAGATATCAAAAAGCCATAATAACGTAACGTCTAAAGTTGTTGTAAAATTTTATGTTACGACCCTGTTCTGCTAAACCAAACTTTTGTGACGGCGATACCGCCAAGTTTATGCCTCTTCACAGGTACATACGTATAACAACATACCTACTTTAAAGCGAACATATCTTGTGTTTCCATCGCGCCAGAATATTATGTTACTAAAGCTTGTTCAACTCACTAATACTAAAAATTTACTATGCGAATATATTAACGAAATGCAGCTCTTTAAAATAAACATTCAAGATAAAAGTGTTTCAGAGGATGTACTTACAAAAATACGTATAAAAATATGTATGCAGATGAAAATATTGTGAAATTAGATGGCAATAAATACATGTTTTGCGATGAATATAACTCCACATTTGCTATTCCACTGGTTTCGGTGTTGTAAAAAAATCCGCGTCAAATAAAGTTGCTTTTATATCATAAAAACCTAACACCAACATTATAATATCTTAGAGTCATAAAAATCAACCCAATTAACATATAATATAATATGTGAGTAATAACTTGAAAATAATTATCTTACTGTGTAGAACCCGATATTCAATTTAACTAATAGCTTAAACAATCAAATCACTGTTTAAGCAAAAGAGATCATGCTGACGTCACCACTAGCTTCCCCCACTTTTTGTTTATTAATTGACATGTTTAACATTAATTACTCGTTTCCAAGTCCCTTTCAACCCAAAGAAAATTAAATTGAAATATGAACTATGAAACACCACCTTAATTAAATTGGAAATTAGAAGATGAAAGCTTTTAGGAGCTTTTTGTTTTGACACTTCGTAATTATTTACTAATTCTAGACCTATTTAGATTCGAATTTAAAAATCGATTGGTATTGAAGAAAACATCGTCTTTATTGGGGTTTATTCTACAAAATATAATATTTAAAGATCCCTTACAGTATTGAACATGCCTTGTTTAGTACTATGATCGTGTTGCTCTTTATGCCATCCTTTATTTTCGAATGATAATTCCTCATATAAATAAATAAATATACCCAACAGTCACACACACAGTACTGACCCCACACTAACTCCCACCCCACACTAAGATCGAGTTTTGTATCTTGGGTATCATGAACTACGAGAGACTTTTCGGTCTCACAAACACTCAGAGACCCGAAACAATCTGTGGATCACACAAATATTTGTCTCGGTCCGGGATTGAACCCGCGGCCTCACGTTTCACAACTGGCGTCTAACCAACTACACCACATAGACTGTCAAATCGAATGTAGCTATCAAATATAGTCATGATTAAAATAGATGTTAAATGGTTTAAAAATTTATTAAAAAACTGTCTATATGACTCAGTCACAAAGCAGCCCACGTTATAGCGTACGGACGCCTAAACTTTTACTCAACCTACATTATTTTTTTTTACAATACACACCTACATCATTAAACTAAAATAAAAATAGATAACAAATGTGACTATCTATTCTAGTTCAGAATTTTATTTATTAAGGCTCTGTTCATATTCAACTACCGTACAAATCCGTATTCGAAACAACCTTTTTGAATTACGTATTTTTACATTGAAATAAAACTATTAGCCGATTGTATTTTAAGTCCGCCCTTAACCACGAAAGCTTTAAAATAATCGAAACGTCGGAAAGTTAAAAAATATAAAATTAAACCAAACCCGCGATAAAATCCGTAAATAATAATTTTATTTCAATGTGTAACATTTGCATAAATCGATGTATTTTATCTCTATTCCGGATTACGTTTTAAAATTTCGTCGCAGTATTTCACAGCTGTTCTATTAATTGTGTTTGATGTAAGACGTTTAAAAAGTGCATAATCAGCCCTTGCCAGGAGGCATCTTGCCAGGATTCTGTAGTGATAAATCCCACAAGCTTCCATTGAATGGAGACTTGTGCGAATTATTAACACGCCATTAGTCACAGCCAAACGTCTTTATTTGTACAGTGAATCTTATTGAAATGCCCATCTTTGACTTGGGGAATTATAAATGGCTTATTGGCGAACATTTTGCTTTTACTCGTGAATAAATCAAGTTGCTTGTTGCAATCGTTTGTTGTTCAAATTGTCTGATTACGGAGCGGCTAATTTATTGTCTTAGTGTAATTGCTGAATTTCTATGGTATGCAAGTCCACCAACCCGCACTAGGTCAGCGTGGTGGACTATATGGCCTAACCACTCTCAATCGTATTCTCGATTATAGAGGAGGCCCGTGCTCTGCAGGGCGACGTATATGGGCTGATACAATACAAAAAAAAAATATGCTAATTTTTCATTGCAATTATTTTATAACTGTTTTTACTTTTATTTCTAAATGCGTTATAAAATACAAATTAATGTCGTGTTTTTTTATTGCTGTGATTGGCGAGGATGCCATTCACCTCATAGTAAGCGATAGGATTGTTTATGAACAGTAACAAAACCAAAATAAGATTATATAAGTATAAAAGATTTTAATTCTCATTATTTCCAGTAGATACTCCGACTACGCTGTCCTTCAAACCGGAACACAACAGTGCATGTACACTGCTGTTTAGCGATAGAAATAGATATTATAGTAGTACCCATCCAGGCGCTCACTCACATATGACATACTAGTAAATAAGAAATAGTAGTGTATAATAAAAGACTATAAGATCCATTATTGAACATCACTACATTTTCATCACATAATATATGTATTATTTCCAATACCTATACAAAAAAAAAACTGTCAAAACATTTTTATTAAACGAATTCAATAACCTTACATTAAAAGCAATCACGACAATGTATAGAAATATCATCCATAAATATAAATACATTTGTACTTAAAAAAGATCAGTTTTCGTTCAAAACCTATGTTAAAGATGTTTTCTTTTTTAAAACTCTTCCATAAGTTATAATTGCTGTTGGAAGGAGCATCTCAGTGTAAAGAAAGTATATTTTATTAATACTTTTGTTTGTTATCCTGCTATTGATTTTCTTTAATTAGTATTGACAGTCTACGTGGCGCAGTTGGTTAGACGGCGGCTGTGAAACCAGAGGCTGTAGGTTCGGTCCCCGAACCAAGTCAAATGTTGGTGAGGCCCCTGGCCTACAAATATTTGTCTCGGGTCTGGATGTTTGTGAGACCGAAAAGTCTCCTGTAGTATACCCATGACACAAACTCGATCTTAGCGTAGACTCAGGACTATGTATGTGACTGTTGGATATATTTATATTGCCTATAAAAGTATCAACATTTAAACAATCTTAGTGTATACCATGGGTGTAAAACCCACATTTGTGACCTACGTAAGTATGAACTGTTCCTGTATCAGCTTGAACATATAATTACAACTGTGTATTCCACAGTCTTGGCCTTACATATCTATGATATTCAGAATGGCTTAGGCAGGGTTTTCTACGTAAAGTTATCCGAGCCGGGGCAAAGATCCGGTTTCCGACCTAATCTTCATAATTTCAGCGGTCTTAAGCACCTTCGATTGTAAGGCTATTCCTCTTAAAACCTCCTTGCTTGATGGCGCTTTTTAGTATAACTCGGAGCGTCGGCTTTGCTATATTGAGACCCTGATGTACATTGCCAACTTTCTTCTTTCTTTCTATTTCTTTATCTTATATTATCGTACTCACATTACCTAACTAGACTATTTCAAGCCTGGCTGCTTCGATTAACCATGTGATTGCACATTTATAACACAGTATGATTTCAAAGCTGTGATATCGGATTCGAATCCCAAAGGAGGCCAAGTAGCGAAACGCGCATCGGAGAACGTTCACCCACAATTTGGTCAGACGACCTGGTCGCGGAACGTCGCTGGATGCATGCTGACTCCAACAGGTCACTGGGAAAACGTTGGGAGGGGCCTATGTTCAACAGTGGACCTTTGGCTGATGGATGATGATAATGATGATGTATAAGATGGTCACTGGTTATCACGGGACTCTTCTACAAACAAAAGTTGTAATATTTTACAATAATCATAAATATCCTGGGCATCCAATACGGGATCGTTTCAGGTTACATTACATTATTTCGCCCATTACACATCCAAACATTGGCCAGATCATCGGCGTTCCTTTTCCTTCCTTCTGAATAGCCATTGAGTTTCATTGTTATACTTGTTTCGAGTGAATTGATAGTAAATATTGGTATTTGATTACATTTTTCGTCTATAAATTATTATGACAAAACTACACGTTTATTGATATTATTTCTGGTAGTAGAGTGCTATTGCTGTTTATTTCGGTTTTCACTGCCAAAGAAATGTGTTAAAAAGGTTTCTGAGAAAATATAAAATAAACTTCTTTATGGTTTCAAGCCAATCATTGCAATTCCAGTTTCCTTTTCCGTTGCATCTCAGAAACGATAAAAGACTTAACGCTCTTAAACATTTATAACACAAGCTCTTATTTGCGAATTTTAAGATAAATCGCACACTCAGTCGAATCAATCTCACATCGTAGTTTTCCAGAGGTTTTGAAGTGAAATATTTTTGTAGAAATATATTTTATGTAAAAATGATATCTTATAGTTATTAAATTATTTTTACTGTACTTTACTTATTATCTTCTCTCCTTTAGACTTTAGACTGGCCTTTGTTTATGCCTTAGATAAATCCATCTAATAGTTGTATATAAGACATTGTCTTTAAGCGAAAAAACCTATAAATGCAACAAAGTATACATAATTAAATAAATAATAAAGCAGTACATTTCGTCTAGAATTGCGTTGTAATTCATGAAACCTATTTTAACTAGAACCACCATATCCAAACAGATGCAGTTCATAAAATGCGCCGAACGCGTGCCCGAAAGGGTCGTATACCTCCGTAACAGGCTGTAAGGATATAAAATATTTATTAGCAGACACTACTTACGACGAAACAAAGTGAAACACGGAAAATGTTAGTCACATTTTTGGAAACTAAAATCGAAGCACGTAAGCCACTCTTGTTTTTTGTTTTGAAGTTTGTCTCTAAAACGATCTAATAAATAAAGATGTAGAGTACTTTGATTTTACAATATCCAATTAGGACGAACGTCTGTTTATTTCAAAGATAAAAAAGTGTATATTAATTTTAAAACAAAGAAAGATTCTTTAAAAAGATTTACGAAGTTGAATATATCGAATAACAGCAATTAATACGGAGACACGTTTCTAATTTCCAGACAATATATTCTGCGAAAAACTGCAAGTTTGTTGACTTCGTACAATTTTGTTTTATTATAATCGAAAAACAACATTCTCGTGTTTTATCAAATGAACAAAAACACTATCGTAACGTGCCCAATGTAATTTGGAATAATGTTTTTTGTAATGGTTCTGCTCAGCAAAGTAGAGAGCGCAGTGGGCTTTTTGCCGAAATTCCCACGCCCCGGCCGCTATTACAAGCAAAGCAATCCACAAAAAGATAAATTGAGAGTAAATTTATTACAGAAGAGTGCTCTCAGCAGGACAGATTTTCTTAAAGAACATTCAGGTACTTGTACTGTGTCGTGTTTTCTTAATACTTTTTAATAAAAACTTTTTGCGGAGTTATGCTGCTGCTAAAAGATATTGTTAGCAATATAATTTAGTATTTGATATACTCGTAGGTCGCCCTTCGATGTTATAAAATTACATTTTTCTTTAAAGTGAATATAGTAGTAAAAACTTATCACTACTAGGAATATATACCTACATCCCACTGATGGACACAAACCTTCACTCAAAATATGTGCGTCTCATATATTTTCTAAGCATATACACAAAACATCTAGGGCTTTCCTGATCCAGTATATTCCTGTAATTGAACCCATAACATATGTTAATATAAACTTAATTAATGTATTACCAATTTCCATTTTTAGTACTATTACAGCATTAATAAATTTACTTGGCAATGGGAATACATAAGTAGGCTTTGGACGCATTAGTTTAAGTAGTAATAAGTGCCATAATATGTAAAACAATTCTAGTTTGCTCGCTTGTAAATGAATATTATTTTATTTCTACTGAAAGTCACTACAAAATGTAGTACTAAAAAATTCAATATTATCTGTCATAGAGTATATAAATCAAGTTACTTAAGTTTATTTATCATTGTAAATCCTGTCCATCTTTCTTTTTCTCTCATGTATTATCGAAGGACCTTAAGTTTGAGCTTCTATGCCGGGCAAAAATAGCAGTCGTAGGCAACTTATATTAGATTTCTCAAACTGAAAACAAGTGGCCGACCTGGATATCGAAACCACGATCCCACCATTCACAATACATGCACATTGCCATTAGACCTATAATGTAGACATTGATATTTTAATACCTACAAGCTGAATTACATAGCTGTTAAATTTCAATAAATTCAAAGGGTTAGTCCAAAATATAGACTAGTCTAATTGTAGATTATTATTATTTCACTTAAGCCTTAGACTGCCCTTTCTTTCTCCTATTAATATTCTCATTTTAAGGTCAGTTTTGAATGTAATTTGTATAATTTTAAATCACTATACAGAGTGCAATAAAAGATTAAATAAATAATAATCTAACCATTTAGACTACAAAGCGCTTACTAAGGATGGCTTATTATATAAAATTACCAAACATATAGGAAAAAATGCAAGCGCCACACGCGGGCTATCCGGACATCAATCCCTACTGTCCTAATAACCGTTTAAATAGCACCAAGATTTATGTTAAAGCCCAACAAAGGGGCCCTCGATCCGCCAGCGTCGATAAATCTACGCACAAAATAATACGATCCCAAGCGATTTGTTCGCTGGGACAAAGACTCTGTTTTGTCCAATAAAATTAAGGAACGTTCCATAGCGAAGATTTCAGCACATCAACTTATTTGATTGTTTAACGATGAATGACGCTATAAATTTTATGGTTCAATATAATCCGATGTATTTGTCTTGATCATGAGACTGTTTAATTAAATTAGGTTGATGAGTACTTCTAAGTTTGGAGGGTGTAGACTGTTTATTTTGGACTATTGTATGAACGACTCACTATCTCATAGATATTCGACCCGAAGCAACGCTTAGTGAGACCATCGAGGGTCCTTCCTTTTCCTCGTGAACCTTATTTTCTTTCCTTTTCTCTTGCATTTGCAAGCCATCAACGCACATACTCTTATTTATAGCAGATGTTCAAAAGTGGCAGTAATAACTTATCATCAGATAAATCGTTTGTTCTATTAAATACCGATGCAATGAAAAGAAATACTATAAGTAGAATATTGTAACATCGAATCATTACCACGTGAAAAGCCTATACAGATCAAAGGACTTCGCTAAAGAATTAATTTATTCCACGGGTCAAAATATCCAGCTATTAATATTTAAAGAGGCTAAATGAATACTCAAACCTCAGCGTCCGGATTCAAACTAGAGCGGAGTACAATAAATACTGGACATGTTGAGACTTAACATCTTATGTCTCAGGATGGCGAGTGCAGTGGAATGCCAACCATTGCTTTGTAATTGAAGGTGCTGTTTGGAATGCCAAGCATTGCTTTGTAATTCAGGTGCTGTTTACTGTTCATGAGCAGTCGTATCGCTTACCATCAAGCAAATGGCGTGCTCGTCTCGGCATTCATAGCAATAAAAAAAACTTATTTCGGAAACTGTTTCTATCAACGCCTTATATTATCTTACAAGATGAATATTCCGTCATGGAGCTGGCGGCCGCTCCATTAAGTTCATTACAAAAGAGATTGTAATCTCGGTGTAAATAAGAAACATCGTGTTTTGTGCGGATATAAACAATACGATCAGTAATTATTAAAATGGTCGAGAGATTACAAACGTAATTGCTGCATATTAACAAAAATAACTTATACAGGGTATATCAAGACTGCTACCGAAAACGAAGCCGGGTGGTAGTTTAAGCGACTTCAGACACAATGCAACAGAAAAAGTTGCAAAAAAAAGCGACAATTTTTTTTTGTTATTTTTTTTCCTATGGCCATATTTGGGTGGTAAATACATTTTTTCCTAAAATAATAGTGTATACCCTTTTATTTATAAATACTCTAAGGTATAAAAGAGTTTAAATTATTATTTTAGCAAAAACTATGGATTTACCACCCAAAAATGACGATATTTAAAAAATCATAAAAAATCATTGTCGCGTTTCTTTGCGAAATTTTTAGTTGCATTGTGTTTGTAGTCACTAAAACTACCACCCGGCTGCGTTTTCGGTAGCAGTCTTGAGATACCCGGTATAATTGAGATTGAGATTATAGTCTCATCGTTTGAACTAAAACTTGAATAAATAGCCTTTAGAAGACATTATATGCGAAATTTAATAGGGAGAATTTTAATTACAAATAACTAAAATTATTAATAAAACAAATAAAAACCGACTTCAAACCAAAAAATAATAAAATAATAACTACCACTCCAAAGCAAAAAAAATATATTTATTTCATGGAACTCGTGCATGTTGATTAATTTGCTTAATGACTTGACTAGCCAACAAATCAAAATATATGCGTAACATATTGAAGGCGGGCTGCCAAGTACCAAACATGTAGGACGTAATGCCTTATATTAATTTAAATATCTATATGTTTGGTACTGGTTTTTGATTTGTTGGCTAGTCATTAAACTTACTGGTGGTAGGTCTCTCATATGTGAGAGGCCATCTGGGTAGGTACCACCGCAATGTCTATTTCTCCCGTGAAACAACACTGCGTAAATGCACTGTTGTGTTTCGGATTGAAGGACATTATAGCCAGAGTAACTACTGGACATATTAAGACATAACATCTTATGTCTCAGGATGGCGAGCGCAGTGGAATATTGCTACTGTTTAGGAGCGGTCGTATCGCTTACCATCAGGCTTGCTCGTCTCGTCATTTTAAATTAATCAACATGCTCGAGTTCCATGAATTAAATATTATTTTTTTGCATTGGAGTGGTAGTTATTATTTTATTATTTTATGGTTTTTAGTGGATTTTTGTTTTGGAGTCGGTTTTTATTATTTTTATTAAAATTTTTATTTATATTTATCTTTTTAGTGTTGATAGGCATTTAAATGAAGAAGATTTGGTCCCTACAAGGAATATGTTCTTTCCAATGACAATAAAATCGCTAAAATCGGCAAAAAGCTGTCAAAGATATTGGAATATTCACATGTTTATTATCCCCCCCCCCCCCCGCCCACTCTCTTCGCGCCTACCCCTTTTTCCCTCAACCACTGTAGCTTAGCTTTTATACTGAACCCAATGCAAAAAGAACCGTTGAAATCCTATTAAATTTTGAGGAGTTCTACTCTCCAGGTCCGAACATGATAATCATATCTTAATGTTGTGTTCCTGGGATCAACCTGTCAATACGTTTTTTCCAATGAAAAAGAAGTCACTAAAATCGGTTAAAAGCTGCCGAAGATATTAGAATTTACGTGTATTTTAATTTTATCACCCGCCCACCCTAACCCCCACCCCTTTTTTCCTCTCTCACTGTAATTTAACTTTTCTATTCAACGTAATGCAAAAAGAACCATTGCAATTCTCCTTAATTTTAAGGAGTTCCCCTCTCCAGGTCCGAAGATATTCATCAGATCTTCACTATATTTTTATGGGGCCAAACGACAAGCACCAGCTTTCAATCAAAGAAAGAATGATTGAAATCGGTTCACACAGTACAGAGAAACGAGGTAACAAACATTAAAAAAAAAAAAAGCAACATACAGTCGAATTGAGAACCTCATCCTTTTTTTGAAGTCGGTTAAAAAAATATTTTACTGGCGTTAAGACTATGAAAACATTACTTTTTTCCGAAACACAAAATCCAAATTTGTTTAAATAAGCTATTATTGATTACATTTCGAGTAAGCATTTTATCTTTATGTGAATATATACTGGGTATCTCAAGACTGCTACCGAAAACGAAGCCGGGTGGTAGTTTTAGTGACTACAAACACAATGCAACCAAAAATTTCGAAAAGAAACGCGACAATTATTTTTTATGATTTTTTAAATATCTTCATTTTTGGGTGGTAAATCCATAGTTTTTGCTAAAATAATAATTTAAACACTTTTATACCTTAGATTATTTATAAATAAAAGGGTATACACTATTATTTTAGGAAAAAATGTATTTACCACCCAAATATGGTAATAAGAAAAAAATTACAAAAAAAAAATTGTCGCTATTTTTTGCAACTTTTTCTGTTGCATTGTGTTTGAAGTCGCTTAAACTACCACCCGGCTTCGTTTTCGGTAGCAGTCTTGATATACCCTGTATTATATGCAGGCCGCTTCCAACAGGTCATTGTGGAGATCCTTGGGGGAGGCCTATATTCAGCAGTAGACTTCTTGTGGCTGATATGATGATGATGAATATATATTACAGAAATTTCGATTTATGCAGTGAAAATTAATCTTTATCACCCCATATACGTCCCACTGCAGGGCACGGGCCTACTCTACAATCGAGAGTACGATTGAGATTGGTTAAGCCATATAGTCCACCACGCTGGCCTAGTGCGGGTTGGCGGACTTACATACCATAGAAATTCTTATAAATCGCTATGGTATGCGGGTTTCCTCACGATGTTTTCCTCCACCGTTTTGTGCGTGGTGATTGACTATCAATACACACATGACTCCGAAAAGTCAGAGGTGTGCCCTGAGATTTGAACCTGCGACCACCGTGAACATGTGGGCAGCCGCGTCTAGTCCGTTTACCAACAGGCCACCACGCACTATATGCGACACCACGCACTATTTGAAAATTAATATCTAAACGAAATGGCATCATATTGAGAACAGCTCTATACGACTCAGCGCTATTATCTGAGGCGATATATATCACTATAAGCGCCCTACTAACCATCTGGAATAGAAGTTAAATGCCCAAGACACCGAGCATCTGCAAAGCCGACGTTTCTCCATTAAATCCGACAATTTCACTACTATCACACCACAAAACGTTGCAAAAATGCGATAAGTGGCGATCATTAGGCAACTACTTAACTAAATGAAGTCACTTGGCAATGAAACGATATTAAACTATACTTTCAAATGTTACCAAAAAAGAGCTGAAACTATCGTTTTTTATCTCTCTGTTTTCACTTGGACGAGCCTTGTGAGTGAAGAAAATTATTGCAACGTGGGAAAACCTGCGGCGCTTAGAGAAGGTCAGAAAAGAGCACACAAAGACAAAACTGCTAAATTGAAGACACTCTCCGCATAATCAGACGATCTTCAAGAACGAATTTGATTCCTTTGAGTTCCGTTCAATTTATTACCCAATACGCCATTTTAAAAATCAATAAGTATAAGTAAGTTATAGTGCGAATAGTTTTAAAACTAAAGATTTTAATGCTTATTCATTTATCTTTTAAATGCATAGTTCTTTTTGAACGATTCATATGTTCAGTTTGAGCGAAGTATAATAAGATTACATTTTATTAGAAGACATTTGGCAGCTAAAATAGGTTTTAAAACTGTCTATAAATATGGGCCTAGGTATGCAGAGTTCATCTATTTGCTTTTGACGTGTGGCGGAATTTGGAACTACAAATAAAACTTATAAAATATTTTTTCAAAGATTTGTTTGAGATATGTTTTCCTAATTTATACGAAAAGCATTTGTGCTCGTTATCTTATAGTATTATATCTAATAATATAAAATGTGATGAGAGAAAAACTACTCCTAACATTTTGGTAACAGCATGACAACAACGTGTTCAGCCGTCAATACACCGTAGACCTCAAAACTGTAGACGATCTATACGACAATATTATTTACAGTACCACCTTTTTATTAAATCATTTATTTATTATATAATTCATTATTTCTGTACTCAACATTCTTAAATGTGAACTTAATTGAAATAGGTAACGTCAATAAGCGGGTAACGGTTTATAACGGTTTATACTGTATTGTGTCCTGTGTCATTATTTTCTTAAATTTATTTATTGAATTAAATCCCTAACCATATACAAAATAACATATAAATAATAAAATTAAGCGGTAATTAGAAAAACACATCGATTAAAATCCGAGTAACAAAATTTATAATAAATAGTACTAAAATCAATACATTGCTTTATCTACACATACAAATCACATAAGCCACACTACAAATTAACATACACATTTGCACGTAATAATTAAGTTAGAACAAGGCGATGCACACAAAGCCGCGGCCTAATCACGCCTCCATGTCCGCACCGTTCCACCATCCCCGTCTCATTAAGACCCCGTATTACCAGGCAAGTGTACTATTCTCAGCAGTTTAGCAGAAAGCCCCAAGTCGTAATTCGTGGCGGCGAAGGCTGCTAACAGAGCGACTGGCGGGCATTATTAACGGGCCATTAGCCTTCATTCGACGCTCGGGATCTGCAAGACGGTATACAGCGGCCTATAGACAACTATCCAGGGGAGTTACTTTATGTTCCGACACGAAATTCGAATATTCACTCACTGGTGGTACCACCGCAATGTCTAGTTCTCCCGCCAAACGGCAGCTTAAATTCACTGTTGTGTTTCGGATTGAAGGACATTGTAGACAGAGTAACTACTGCACATAATATTGAGACTTCACATCTTATGTCTCAGGATGACAAGCACAGTGGAATGCCAAGTATTGCCTTCGTAATTCAAGGTGTTGTTTGATTTTGCTACTGTTCATGAGCGGTCGTATCGCTTACCATCAGGCGTTAGGCATGCTTGTATTGCAATTGATTGCATTAAAGAATATATAATCTTCAACGTATGAAGTAAGATATAAGTATTCTACTTCTAAAAATCAATACTGTTCTCTGTAGTTCTTATAATTTTCTTTGAACTTAGGCTTACGACGTACGATAGGGGATTCGAACATTTTGTAGAGCATCTAGGTACATTAGTGAAGGTTTACATACGACGTTCGAAAATTCACACTTCGTATCGGATCACAAAGTAACCCCCCTGAAGTAAGATATAAGTATTCCACTTCTAAAAATCAATACTATTCTCTGTTATTCCTATCATTTTCACCCAACTAAGTCTTTGACGTACGATAGAGGATCCCGGCATTTTGTGGGGCATAGGTACTTTAGCGAAATTTTACATACGATTTCGAACATTCGAACTTCGTATCGGATCTAAAAGTAACCCCCCTCTCACTATGTTGAAAATTGTAAATCCGTTCATTGTCACCATTCAGAATAGATTTAATTGAAATGTCTTGAACGGTACACGTGGAGGATTCATTTGTTGGTATTCTTGGGTACATTTGTGGTTGCGATTTTGGTGATTTAAAGTACGTAGAAACAGTTCGCTGTAGATATTTTTGTTTCCACGCAACAGGATAATTCAGTAGAATAAAACTATAACTAAGAGAGGAGAAATTAATCCAAAATCTATTCGACCAAAAAGTGTATTTACAAGGAGCATTTATATTTTCGGTACGGCTATAAACACAATAAATTGAGGACGTATTTTGATAGACTGCCTCGGTGGCACAGTTTTACTACCTACGATAAGAATACAACTCTGAGGTCACGAGTTCGAATTCCGGGTCGTGAAAAGTGATATTAGATTTTTCTATTCGTTATCAGCCCAGAATCAAGAATTTGTGTTATAAGGTGTCTATCCCTCTGCCACATCGTGCGAAGATACACACTGATAGTATCTGCCTACCTCTTTCGGGAAAAAGGCGTGAATTTACGTAGGTGTACTTTTATTATGTTTATGGTTTTCAATTATATGTTTATAAGGAGCATGCCAATATCCGCTGTATAAAAGTATCACATATTTTCTCCACAATAACATATTCTTTACTGGTGGTGGTCTTTCATAGTGTGAAAGGACGTCTGGTTAGGTACCACCGCAATGTCTTTTTCTCCCGCCAAACAGCAGCGTAGGTGCACTCTTTTGTTACGGTTTAGAATACTTTGAAGAGTAACTACTGGACATTTTGAGACCTAAGACCTTATGTCTCAGGATGGCGAGCGCAGTGGAATACCAAGCATTGCTTTGTAATTCAATGTGTTGTTTGGTTTGCTACTGTCCATGAAACATCGTATCGCTTACCATTAGGCGAACAAAATACTCATCTTGCAATTCATTAAAATATAAAGTAACGAAAGTTATAAACGTAGTCGCCAACAATCTGAATATCTATTGTATTTATGTGTCTAAGTCAGTCTCTGAACAAACTGTAGGCAAAACTTGAGGGAAATAATAGGACCAGCCCTCCCACTAAGTACTAAAGGATGTTCAGTTAGAGCCGTGTAAATTAGTAAAGCATTATTTTATATTATTACATTTTCATAGTTTAATTGTATGAAAACACAAACTTAATGAGACTCCCGTGTCATTTAATTATTCGTGTTTAATGTTGTAAAGATCACAGGAATAATTACGCAGTAATAAATAAAAATAACGTTTTAAAATTTATTTTTATAATAATCTAAATGCGGTAGTTGAGCATAAGTTGAATCACTTAAAATATACTCCTGAGATTTGACATCGCAACAACGCTCCCAGTGCTTTTATAAGAGCACGTTAAAGAGACTGCGGTTATCATGATGGCAAGTTGAATGGTGAATTTTTTACTATTATGGTAATAACTTAAGAATATCCTATCAAGAGAGCGCAATTCCTACCCCTCATCGAAATAATGGTAGTATAATACACGCGAATTTGTTATCTCCTCATAGATATATGCCAAATTACAAGAGAACACGCAAGTAAATATTAGACCTCGCTTCCGACCACATAATTAACTCTAACAAATACGTAACGTGCAGATACGTAGTTTTGAGTTGAATGATTAGAAAAAACTATTCAACTCTCCAACAAATCAAGTATTTATTGATCTTACAACAATTGTAACTGGATGAACCCGTGATCTCAAATTTTGGAATCATTCAACATTTGGTTGTCGAAATATAGTTACTAACACTAGTATCTTCCAAACCTTTTATACAACTAAACACCAACAACGAAATAAAGTAAATCCCATCGCCGTGTCACAGCAACAAATTATCAGAATAAGAATTTATTTGGAGCAACACACATATATTACCAAAACCAAATGCGGACAGTCATTCTGGGCGCACCGGCGGCAGCTATATTCTGTAACTGCACTAACTTTTATGCAAATACAAGGTGTAACGTAGAGGCAGATAGCACCTGGGATCCGCGCAGTTCCTAACATGCCCTCGACTCACTAATTAACGGCCAAAGTTTGAACAACATTTCCTAAGGCCATGCCTCATTAGAAATTGTTGCGCGTTAAAAGTATTGGTGCCTAAACATTGTTACGCGTATAAGCAGTGAACATTTCACGAAAATACAAAGCCTGCTTCCGTTGTTCCGTGATATACGAGTATGTTTGTGAATTGAAATTAATTCTGACGCAATGTTCTGGGCTTTCCTAATGAGAATGCTGTCCTTTGAGTGTTATGTTCTTTATGATACTTGTGAGAATCGGAACTCACTTTTGTGTTTTGAATCTAGTGTAAATTCAACTATTACAGAATAGAATAGAAGGTGATAATGTTTGTAATCATTGATTAACATTTTCATTACATGACAGATTTCATATTGCTTATCATACGACTTTGAGATTGGAAAATAAAGAAGAAGTGATTTTTAAAATCAACTGCAATTGATATTGGTTGGTCTTCTTTATTCAATGCCCATTATCATTTTTTCTTCAGCCCCTGTGGCTGCCTATTGCTGTATAAACGTGTCCTCAAGTGGGGTGGCTACTCTACCTCATAATGCTGCTGTCATTCATCAGGCTATTTTACTGCACCTTTTGTGATTGTAATCTATGTGTCGATAGACAGAGCCTCTCTCGGTGGCAATCAGAATTTACAGCAAGCAAATGAAAATATCTTGGGCCTGGACAGCGCTGGCTGAAGCCTCTTGCATTCCAACTACCTATTACAATAATCTAAATTAATCCACCAAATTAACCATACAAAAGCCGCAAGGCAGCTCACACGGAATATTATCTATTCACGCGAACTGATTCGTTACATCACGCGCAGGCTCTAACACGGCTAAACTTGGCTATTTTGTGCGGCAATCTCAAATGCCCTAAATCTAGCCGAGTTAAGGAACTTTACTGCCTCATTGACCTTATTTTGCTTAACAAGTGTCTATTTGTTCTATAAACGTAACGTTACAACCTTTATTAGAGAGCCAGATTTAGATGAGTTTTGAGCGATAAAACTGATGTTGTGACCGTTGACAGGATATTTTAAAACAGCACACAGGTGGTATACATATACTTACATATATACGGCTGTATTATCGCTAGGTATGTATCTCTAAGGTATTAAGAGGTGATCTAAAACTACTCATAGTTCTCCGAAATAACATATTTCCTAAGATATGGTAGCGGGCATCGAGTGACCCTGTATCTAATTCAAATTCCAATCCTAATGCAACTCATATCAATAATTTCATCTTTAAAAAATCCACCTAAATTGCCACAAAACGGAAATAGATTTTAGGATCTCATAATTCTTAACATTATGATGCTACTAGTTAACTAAACCAACGCTGTTTTTAAGTATTGATTATAATTTCCAGGTGACACTACCAGGTGATCAACTTGGGCCATAATAAAACTCTTAAATATAACACCATTATACACAAATAATCTTTCCACCCAAAACGAAGATACAAATCATAAAACGTGTAGTAACACTTGAATTCATTTATTTAAGCGATTCCCAATAACACAACATAAGCAATCACATAACGAGGCGGCCCTTACGGGAACAACCCAATTTAGTAGTGTACAAGTTTATTTGGGTATCAGTCCGTAGGGCATTATAATAAATGGAAGGACAAATTCGCGACCTCTCCTTTATATATTGAAATTTCACTAAGCTATTCAAACGGAAACTTCAATTAATGGAGAGGTAATAGTTATGAAATAACTGGTGTTAAGTATCAAGTTCTTAGTTGTTGACGTTTGTGAATCCGTGCCTAGCATTGGGACCTATGTGGGCAGGTATATAAAGTTGATAAAACTCATTCTTTTTACAAATTTCCTACATTTTTGGGTCCGCCATAATTGTGTCGAATGCCATGGGACACAGTCTGATGCCACTCTGTACTAAAATTAGAAGTTATCAGAAGTAGTGCAATCACTTTGCCATGGCGGAATAAAAAAGAAACAGACCTAACCAACATTGCGTCCTTCTAAATAACAGTAAAAATGTAAATCTATTTAACGCTTTCCAATATTAAGCCACAAAAGTGTCAGGTATCGTAGATAAATATAATAATCTATTCCAACAGTAAAATTTAAGTAATTGCAATGAAATGCAAGTAGTCACCGGCAGCCGCTTTTCGGAAGTTGTCGTTCCATCTGGCGAGGGGACGTCACGAACTATGTTCGCTTAAATGCGGTCTGCATATCTACTCTAAGAGTCGGTTTACACCGAATTTACTCTCGATGTTTGATGTTGTGTTGTGGATGTTTATTCGAAAATTTCTAGAGCTGACATCAATTTACATTATTGAACATACAGCGCAGGTTCTGTAATAATAATTTTCGAAATAACCAACTGGATATAGCTTATCTATATATTTAAATATTACATTTTCACTGATATATTAGTATTTGTTCAAAGAATAATTTCTTTCTTATTATTATTTCTTCATACATAATAATAATAAGGTTTTTAATTGTATAAGGTCCATAACTGTTTCACTAAAACAATATACATATCTACAAATAATAAATAAAGTAAGCACAAAGATAATCATTTTGAACATTCTAGATATTGCTAAGCAATTCTACTTACATCCTTAAAATCATTTACACCGTATAAAAATTACCCTTGTATTACTCACTTTTCACTGGTCTATATAACTAAAAAAGCAAATATCGTGTGGAATTATAGCGATTTTTATCATTTTTTATGGAATGTAAAGTCCGCCAGCCCGCACAAAGACCGCGTAGAGGACCATATGTTCTAACCCCTCTCAATTGTACTCTCGATTGTAGAGCAGGTCATGCAATGAGATGTACTTATATGAGTTGATACATACACAGATACGGATGAGTTTTGCTAAACAAAAGTCCAAATACATGTATCAATGCTATTGTTAGAATTACAATCAAGCAAATAGTAATAATTAACTTTCAGATCCGGCATTTTCATAATGTACATTGTAGAGTTATTTCCTTGGACGATACAATATGAACGAGGCTGAAATGAGCATTTCCTTTAATCCGGCTTACGGCTCTATTACAGTCGAAAGAAAACAAGGGATCAGAATTAAAGAAAAGATTAGTAATTCCGCCTGGGGTGAAGTGACGGTAACAATAAATCTTGGCCGTTTTCTTCCGCCTGGCCACTGCAAAAACAGTCACGCGAAATTAATTACCTCACTTGGCCGAGGTCAGCTTTGGAATCCAATCCCTGTTTTCGACTTTTTTGGCTTCCACTAAACTGAGGATGGATAATTGATTCGCTAAACTAAATAAAGATTTAGACGTTTCTTGTGTATCAGCGGTTGGATACAATTGTGTTGAATCTTTTGTCTTATTCCTGTACGTTCGCGATAAGCGTATGTTTTCGGATAATTACTTGAAGTTTTGTTGTTAATACCTCATATGTGTAGTTGATATACGGGAGAATCTTTGGCTTAGAGTTAAGGCTTAGATCAGGCAATCCTGAAAGATTTACTTGGGGATATACCCTAATCCCTGTAACAAAGAACCATGACGTCTTAGGTTCGATTTCAATACCGGAAAATCACTCTGTGTGACTTTTTATATTTAAATTTCGCTGGCCGGAATATATCTCATCTAAACTATATATCTGAAGTAAAATAAACTATTTTACCAAGAACATTTCTTCCTAAATCTAAATTAATATGACTTCACAATAAAACTAAAAGTATTTAAATCCCTCTAGATTTATCATATGTGACAGACCGCGTGGGTAGGTACCACAACAATTTTTATTTCTCCCGCCAAACAGCAGTGCCAATGCACTGTTGCATATGGGTTTGAAGACATTTTAGCTAGAGTTACTACTCGACATATTGAGACTTAACATCTTATGTCTCAGGATGGCTAGCGCAGTGGAATGCTAAGCATTGCTTTGTTATTCAAGGTGTTGTTTGGTTTTGCTACTATTCATAGGCTGTAGTATCGTTTAACATCAGGCGAAAGGCACAATTGTCTTGCCATTCATAGCAATAAAAAAAACAATTATCCTGTACAAATTAATCACCTAATACCAACTAATATCACAATCAAGCTACAGCAAAATAATCTAGATTAACATTTCAATTTTCTGTTAAGTCACTATAAAGATCAGAGATTAAAAGCATCCTTAAAGCGGCCAACCTACAATTGCACCGAGCCGTGTATATTAATTTCCATAAAATCAAGAAATAGAAACGCATTTCTACAAATTACTCCCCGAAGCATCTGACAGCTAGACACAAAAAATTTAAAGCACCGCTGGCGTTGAAGATCCTAGTAATGATCTGCAGCGAGGGATCGCTTTGAAATTGTTTTCGTTTTCCTTTCAGTGCGATTCCGCTGGCGACTTAGTGCCTGCGAGGAAATACGAGCCGCTTATCTCTTGCACCGGATGCGTATCACGGACATCAAAGTTGAACCGAGATACAAATTACTGAGAACTCATTCCGTAATCATTAATCTATCTGCGTAGGATTGGGTGCGGGATGGAAATGGAATCTTTTTCTAAATGAACGTAAATGAGTGTTAAATACCTATATTTATAAGATATTAAGGCTGGCATAATTGTTTTGACTGGCGCTGTAGATATCGATAAATACTGCCCTCTGTTTATCCTATTCTTAAATCCATCCCATGGTTGTCTGTAAGACATTGCCTTTCGGCGATAAGACCGCCAATTGTACTTTATATATATGTAATTTCTCTCTGTATTTGTTGTCTTTTTGTGCAATAAAGTGTAAATAAATAAATAAATAAATATAGTGATTGATATTGCTGGTGGTAACTCTTTTTGAATTTCACTGGTATTAGTTTGCCGTGTCAGTATATAATAAAATATGTTAATCAAAGTATGCACTCGTAAGTACAAATCTAAGAGCACACCTCTGGCTTTTCGGAGTTATAAATGACACCCAACCCAAGTTTTTTTTTTTATTGCCTTATAGGCAGACGAGCTAGCGGCCCGCCTGATGGTAAGCAGCTATCGCTGCTCATGGACCTCCGTAGTGCCAGGGGACCAGCACAACAAAGTCGCTGCCTACCTCGAGGAGAGTACTCTCCTTAAACCTCGTTTGAAGAAGGACAGGTCATAGCGCTGAGGAAACACCGATGCAGGAAGTTCATTCCAGAGTTTGCACGTACGTGGTAGAAAAGAACGCTGGAAACGTACCGTTCGGGAACGGTACGCCTCCAGGTGGTGGGAATGAACTCTACTGTGAAAACGTGTGGTGCGATGGTACATAGGCGACGGTGGTACCAACTCGAACAACTCCTCGGAGCACTCCCCATGGAAAAAACGATAGAACACACAGAGAGATCCGAAGTCTCTCCGCAGTCCTAACGGTTCCAATTTGTCCGTGAGATCGGGATCATTGACTATTCGACAAGCTCGTCGCTGCAAGAAGTCAAGTGGGTCGAGCTGGTATTTTGGGGCACCTGCCCAGAGGTGGGAGCAGTACTCCACGTTATGTATGTATGTATGTATTATATGTATGTATGTATATATTGTACATATATTGTATACGTTATGTATGTATGTATATATTGTATAGTTATGTATGTATTGATATATAATTAATCAATCACCACACACTGTAGCGGTAAAGGAAAAAAACAGCATAACTAGCGATTAGGAAGAATTTCTGTGCTGGGTAAAAGTCCGCCATATTCCTGTAAGGCTTCTAATAGAGCGTTTGATGTTATTTGTAGATTTAATTGTATACACAATCCACTAATTAAACTTTATTTGTCACCAGGCTTCAAAGTGTGTCCTTTTAAGTGAAGCCCTAAAGGCAGTTAAAGCTAATTAATTTTATTTATTCGGTAAACTAAATAGTATATTTTTTTATAATTACATACTTAACCTTTTCTTCACTTTCAAACATCATAATACATTTTATTTTAAACTCAAATAAAAGTGTTACGTTCAAACTTGAAATATATTTATGTAACCATTTCGTAACATGGAAAGGTGTCAAGGGACCTCTGCTTTCGAGTAATTTGAGTTTGAATAAGCGGTATTTAGGATTTAGATTCATGAAGTTGGAGAACAGAGTAAGACGTCATATATATTTACATAATAATGGAGACCTGGCATAAAAATTAATCCATTTGTTACATAGGCTGGTATTCTTTCTAAATTATTGAGCTAATTGATAACAATTACTGTCATTCGTCGCACCTATTTAAAAGTAGAAATCGTTTCGTGAAAAAAATGAAGAACTGAAATTACAAACGTTTAAAATCGATTCTCAATTTAACCTACTTAATAACTAACCTAACATAACAAATAAATTCATTTTAAGTTTAAAAACGTTTTATATCCACCTTGATCTCATTGTACAAAATACTTTTCCTCCTAACCTTCATAACAAGAATCAGTTTTTAATTTTTACACGCAAGTCGGCCGGGCTGATTGTCGGCTAATTCTTCGCGCTTCGCTGAAGACTGTACAACGCAATAAATTCTTGGCATTCAGACGAAGCATCCATGCGAAAGAGCTCTGATAAAAATGAGATGACTTGCCTCCTGACACATTTTTTACTTTGAAAACAATGCTCTTGCCCCCGAGGTAGTAAGACGTCAAGACATTGATTGGTGCCTACTCTTTGTCCAACTTCGTGAAATTATATTTAATTTTATGGAATTATGTTTGCGACACTGATTTAGAACGTAGGGATGTATTATTGGACGTAATATACATGTGTTTCAGAAAACAAGAACTATAATATCGGAAAAATAAACGCTCAATGCGATATAACCGCCATTTGAACCATATTTCAATTAGTTATATTTTATTATTACAGTTAAGATGGAAAATAAAGGGTATAATTATGTGTGTTACACAGCAAAACCTATAGCATAACAACGTACAAATGTACCTACAAAATTGAGATTGACACTTATCAGAGCACGACTTGCTTTAAACCATCTTCTTATGCAAACAAACATGTTGGTGTGATCACGATTTTATTATTAAAACACATGGTGTAAAGTTCCATAAAGTAATGATTTTATTTATTTCAATCTTTATTGTACACTGATTTATTATAACTACACAAAGGGATACTCTAAAATACAAAAGTATAAAAGGCGGTCTTATCGCTCTGAGCGATCTCTGCCAGACAACCTTTAGATGGATATAAGGGAAGGAGAAAGAGAGGGCAGTGTAAGAATAAAGAATAAATGCTCAAAAAGAAAAAAGTAAAGAAAATATTAATAATAAACTAATTAATATACAAATAATACTATTAATACTTATTCGTAACATAATACACATACGCTATATATATAAATACATACATGTGTATGTTATGGGCCAAGTGATTAGCGCAGGCAGTATTCATAATGCCCGGGCAGTATGAATACTGCCCAGCCATATCGGGCCGAGTGATAAATTACAATCTAAACTCACCTATTTATTACATTGCCCGGGCATTATGAATATGGCTACATGATGATCGGGCAATGTGATTAATAGGTAAATTTCTACGTGGTGCGCTACCGCATTGTCGTATCCGCGATAGACCCATAAATTAGAAAGGTTGAATTGATCTGCTTATGTTTAGTTGTTTTTTAACGGTCGAAACATTATCTTCAGAAGGAAATTAGTGTACCCACTTTATGGATCAGTTAGGTCGACTGTGCCCCAAAACCGACTCGGGACACACCGACTTCACGTAGTCTTTTTGCTACTGACCCTAGAGTATATGAAAAGCCGGAGGCGCGGAGGGAGAGCAGCCCCCGCCCGCTGTAACGAAGGATACACCTCTGCAGCTTCGGCTTGCTGGTCGCCTCTGGCGACCAGCCTCGGCCGCTACGGCTCGCACGAGTGCCTATCTTTTGTTACGCAAGGGCGAAGGGGCTGAACTTCCCGTAACGCCGGAGACGTTGCAGAAGCAAATTTGTATTGACAACAAGTGTTTTGAGGTTAGGTTACCATAATCGATATTTCTCAAGAATGGTGCGTTACCTTTTCATGGGAGTGGTACCAAAGGAGAGGGGTGCGTGACCTTGCAATAGCCGCACGATGCCACTTCGACTCATTGTTTTGATTTCGATTCGCTTTACATCACTCTGCCCAATAGGCACTGGGCATTATTCATAATGCCCGGGCAATGTGATAAATTTATTGGTTATAATCACATTGCCCGCTCTTATTGGGCATTATTCATATTGCCCGGGCATTATTCATATTGCCCGGGCATTATCAATAATGCCCGATTATTCACTTAGCCCATAACATATATACGTAATGATCTTAGTTACGGAAACTTTAACTATTCTCTATAGATGGTACCTTTAGGTCTTTAAATAGAGTCAAAAGAATTGTAATTACGATTTTGTGTTCAGCAGTGGTAGAGCCAATCTGTTGGTTCAGCATGAATGGGTAGGCTCGTCCGGGGCAGCACCACTGTTTCACAGTAAATTGATGAGAAGCGACGGAATCACTGTTGCTTTACGTTTAGTGAGTGAGATTGCCAGATCCCTAATATTGCTCTCCTGTTCCCATCCTTTTTCCTTCCCGCTCTCTTCCTAATTTGATGGGCCGGCAACACATCCATGATCCAGCGTTGTGGATGTGCATGGGCGGCAGTGATCACTTACCATCAAGAAAAATTTCATAAGTGTGAAAGAATATAGTATGCACTATGCAGTATCCTTGCCTACAAGGCAGTGCAATACTACTAATTTAATTTCCGTAAAATTCTCGGTAAACCAGTCGTGTACCTATTATCCACATCTTTATGCTTTAGCGCAGCCCTAATAACTACGACAATTTTCTAATATGATTCCACGAATTAATGTAAGGGTTGGAATAATTGAGAAATAATCATTCCGGGTCTCTATTTTTCTGTATATTTTACCTACAGGCAAAACAATTCTGTTCCTAAAATAACACTCACGCTTAGAGTTATTACGTATCAGGCTTATCATTTTCCACCCACTTGGGCTGCATATGTAGCATAAAAATTTGCCCTTTTTTCCTGTGTTTTAAGCAGTGCTAACAGAATGGAGTTACTCTTGTTAGTCTTGATAGAAGCTTCACATGTTTGTGGTACTCAAAGTTTAATGTCCTCTTCTCAAACATGGTTAAGAGTCGTATATATTTTTCAATATGCTTCTTATGAGATGAACTTGCGCAACGGTTCTCTCTTCGTTGCATTGGGTTGCCACAACATGACTTCTGACACTTATGAGAAGTACAGCATGTTCAAAATATTACGAACAAACTCCTGGCTAATATACTTTACGCTTTAGTGCAAGAAATTATACAACCCGAAGAACTTGTTTAAAAACTCTATAAATTCAATACTAAAATAATTAAATAATAAATAACACTCGACAGTCACATACACAGTCCTGACCCCACACTAAGATCGAGTCTTGTGTCGTGGGTATCAGGAACCACGAGAGACTTTTCGGTCTCACAAACACCCAGACCCGGAAGAAATATTTGTGGGCCACACAAACATTTCTCTCGGTGCGGGGATCGAACCCGCGGCCTCTCGTTTCACAAGCGGCGTCTAACCAACTGCGCCACAGAGGCTGTCAATTATTTTTAACAGGCTCCGTGGCGCAGTTGGTTAGACGCCGGCTCTGAAAGGAGAGACCGCGGGTTCGATTCCCGCACCGAGACAAATATTTGTGTGATCCAGCAGTATTTGTTTCGGGCCGGAGTATTTGTGACACCGCAAAGTCTCTCATAGTTTCTGATACCCACGACACAAGACTCGATCTTAGTGTGTGGTCAGAACTATGTAGGTGACTGTTGTATTTATTTATTTAATAACATTAGATTTGTGAGTTTACATGGTGGAGTATACAGTCCATACAATCTGCAAGTAAATCGTCGAACCGACAACACATCGCTGATAGCGCACTATCTGAATGTTTACCTCAATCAAATCAACGGCATTAATCGTTGCGTTAATTTTGCATATTGCTGTGATATACAATAATTACGTTTCCCGTTTGCATTATGCAAACACATGTTCCAATAGATGCGAACTATCTTGATATCAATGAAACGAGCCATTTATCACGATGTGAGTTGTCACGCTGTTGTAGTGTGAAACGTGAAACATTGATCAAAAGCATCAAAAGCAACTACAGGCAGGCACGTCACCAAAATGTTCTACTCAATTGAACATTATTTTAGGCAATTGTATGACTGTTCATATTTGTATCATAAACGGAACTTTATGATTGATATCGTTGGATGTTGATGTTGATGTTTAAGTCAGAGTTTCATATACCAGGATTTCCTCAATTTATCTCACAAATACTAGGAAAAATACTCGGTAGAATATAATAGAGTAGCTTTCTTAAGAAATTGACTATTCAGAACTATTTAAAGAATTTCTATAGTATGTAAAGTCCGCAAACCCGTATATGACGATTATATGGCATAACCAATCTCACTCGTCCTCTCGATTATAGAGGAGTTTCATATCCTGCAATGGGAGGTATATGGACTGATAGTCAATAGTCGGTGTAACTATTTAAAGTAGATCTAAATTCATATGGACTTCCTGGAGCTGCTTATTGTGTTGTTCATTATGAAACATCACAATATTTCGCAGAACAATCATATTATGTTGGTGGCTGAAATGAAATGCCGCCCGCTGTAGTTACACCGTGTCAAAAAGCCTGTGGATAGCCGCAAATTGTTGTGTTTCGAATTGAAGGACATTGTAGCCAGAGCAACCACTGGACATATTGAGACTTAACATCTTATGTCTCAGGATGGCGAGCGCAGTGGAATGTTGCTACTGTTTATGAGCGGTCGTATCGTTTACCATCAGGCGAACGGGTTGCTCGTCTCGCCATTCAATGCATTAAAAAAAAATAACGTGGCTGATCAATTAATTTACTAATATATCACCATCACATAATGTTTACTCTGAATGGGACATGTGGATTATATAATCGGGCATAAAGTTAGAGGTTTTTTATATTTCTGAGAGTAATGTATTTTGTAACTAAGATATTTTACAACAATGCAACTCAGCCAAGTTCCGTCTCTGAAATATTACGATAAAAATATTTTTAATCATAGTTTTAACTTAATATAAAACGTTGCCGCAGATGCCTGAACTCGTTTCTCAGAGCTCGGTCAACCAATGAGTTGTATTCCAATTCCAAGACAGCAAAATTTAAATGTGGCTTGCACTGTTGATATTAATGACAAGAGTAATGTTTAGGTTAGTGTTTAAGAATATAATATGGCGTAAATAAAAATATGTATACCCTACTATATGAAGGTGGAATGTGTACGTAACAAGGACGTAAGATGAGACTTAGTGAGAAAATCTCCAGATTTTAAAAACACTGGTGGATGTAACAATATTTAATTTATCCGCTTTCTGATTCAGCGAATTTATTATTTAAATAAAATAGTTGTAAGATATTGTAATTGTTGTTTAAGAAAAGGCCCAAAGGAGTGACATAGTCATGTTTGACTAAGCTCCTTAATTAAATAAATATATGTATTCCTCCTACAGGGTCAAAATCTACTGAAAATTATAATAGCGATGACAATGATGTCACTAGATAACTATTATGAATTAGAATTCATTGGACTCCGTGAAACAATACAACTAGCGCCCAAATGCTGGAACGCAACTTTAATATAAGTTGCACTTAACTGCATTAATTCCGCTTAAATGTACTGGCTAAGTGGGCTGTCCGCTGTTAAGAGCAACTTAACATTTGAATGGCGTTCCAGTATTCGGGCGTTAATATCATAAAATAAAACAAAAATAACAATTCATTAAATTGTACTTGTACATAATGTACAAGTACAATCACTCTACTCAAATCAAATGATACTGGTGAATGAGAAAATGATGAATAATCTAATTGATAGTTGCGAATTCAAGCGTAATTCCAAAACACAAATCTGTTTCACAGTTAACATGGTAAAGAACTGTTCAACAATTCTGGAACCTCCCTTTTTCATTGCTAAACGAGTACTGGATCGCGGTATTACAGCGTTGAAATTACCAACTGCCACGGCTCGAAAAAAACATTCGCGTGTTATATCTGCCTTAACAACCTATGAAGGATTTTAATACACTTGTATTAGCTTCGCCTGTAATCTAGTATGTATGTTATAATGTATGTATGTATCCATGTTTGTATGTAAGTACGTATGTATGTATGTATGCGTTTATGTATGTAATGGAATCTTTGTGGTCGAATTACAAGCACTTCGAAACGTCGGATTGATTTGAAAGCACACGTCTTATCAAGGACCAATGACAATACAATAATTTAAAAGTTTTACACATTATCCTAACCAGGATTTGCAATTATATCAATTGTACATATAAATATAATATTGACAATTATACAGTAATTGCGCCATTTGCATCCTTGGATATAATTGCCGTTTAATATTTTTTAAACGTTTAAAAAGCAAGCAAAAGGCACAATAAATACCCAACTAAAAAGTAAAAATAATTATTATGAGTTCGATTTTAGACTATGAAGTAACAAACATAAAAAACGTACAGTCGGTTAAAAATGGAGTCTGTCACATTAATGTTATTATCCAAAAGCTTACTTACAACATTATTTTTTAAACTATTTATAATATTATTCGAGTTCTTGATCATTGATTTTGCTACTACTGTATGTACTTTACAGTAGTAGCAAAATCAATGATCAACCTCTGACTTTTCGGAGTCATGTGTGTATTGATAATCAATTACCACGCACTAAAACGGTGAAGGAAAACATCGTTTTCGAGGAAACCTGCATACCATAGTGATTTATAAGAATTTCTATGGTATGTAAGTCCGCCAACCCGCACTAGCCCAGCGTGGTGGACTATATGGCCTAACCACTCTCAATCGTATTCTCGATTGTAGAGTAGGCCCGTGCCCTGCAGTGGGACGTATATGGGCTGATACAGTACAGTACAGTATGTGCTTTATAGCGCATCATATGACACATTAGGCACAGAAAGTCCAAAACTGAACATAAACTCCTCCTAAGATTCTCGACTTTGACCCATAATGAGGGACGTGTGTAAAGCATCTTGGGACATCCTGCAAATTTCATTCCGTCATCTGTTCTCTACCTGGGTACATATGTCAACATTTCTTGCATAATATAATTGATTGATATTGTAGTACAATAATCATAAATATTTACGCATACTTTCAATAATTTAATACGTTGACAATAGCTTCTAAACTCCAACAACATTGATAAATTCAATCTAACCTCGTATTCAAAACTGGGTTATTACTTATTACCAACAGGCCACCAAGCGTAATTTTAAATTTTGACATGTACGGCGAACTATCAGCATAGGGCTAGCTGCCGTGCATTCTAGATAGCTACGCAATGAACAGGTAAACACGGGCGTTCACAACAGGGGGTCGGGCCCCAAGGCGTCATTGGCCCCGATCCTGCTCTATACTCCACAATTCTCGCACATCGTTCCGATAGTCGGTATTTTTGAAAGCCCAAAGCTCGCTCCAATTTTATTTTCACGCCTGCAGCTTGCAGATACGATGAAACTTTCATCGGAGGCTTTCACTAGACGCAAGAGCGAAACATAAATTGTGGACGGACGCGCCTCCGCCGTCGCTCAGCCTGTGTCTTTATTTTTCAAAAATAATACGTACGTCTATTTTGCCGTATTTCTTGTTATCTGAAGCATCAAAAATAGCGTTGGTGCTGAGTTATGCATTGTTGATGTTTGCTGTTCATCAGTTATTCATCGACATTCATACGACTTAATTTGAATTTGTATGCTTGAAGCTCGTGTGTCATATACGTATTGACTTTATTGTTTTTTTTTTTTTCAATTTAATTTATATAAAAGTAATAAATAAGGTAATTGTAAATCAGTTATTTTTTTAAATCTATATTATGTACTTTTCCACACTTCATAATATCTGCGTTTGCATATTATTACATGTCGACCTCACAAAAGACGTTACAAATGATTATTACTTTCGTATAATTTTTCTACAATATTTTACATGCTTTTAACTTTTTACTAACACAATACCTAGGCCATACTCACCTGCCATGACATACATAATTGGGAATTCGATTAACAAAACACACACGCGGCGCAAATTAAGCGGTTTGTCTATTTAATAATATGTACCTACGGCAAAGCATGCCGTACTGCAAATACGTTCGAAATTAACGAGAAAGCACAAAACAAAGACCAGATGGCCTTGACAATCTGTTAAGATAGTAGCATACACTCATCCGCCGCATTTAGGGTTGCCACGAAAAGAATGTTATTTAATGTTTTTATTTTGGCAATTTCCGCGTGTAATTGATATTGTACTGACTTTTGTAATCATTCATAGTTATGAAACGAAAGAACTACATTGATATTTAGAAAAATATATAGGGTAACTATTGAGCCTTAACATCGTATGTCTCAGGGTGGCGAGCGCAATGGAATTCCATGTATTGCTTTGCAGTTCATCGTCAAGGGAATGACATGCTCGTATTGGAATTCATAGCAATAAACAAAAATACTTTTCTATCAATAAATAAGAGTGAAATACTTATATATTTTAACATAGTGGTAGTAATTTTCTATGAAGTTATATAAATAAATAAATAAATAAATAACACCCAACAGTCACATACATAGTCCTGACCCCACATTAAGATCGAGTCTTGTGTCGTGGGTATCAGTAACTACGAGAGACTTTTCGGTCTCACAAACACCCAGACCCGAGAGAAATATTTGTGAGCCGCACAAACATTTCTCTCGGTGCGGGGATCGAACCCGCGGCCTCTCGTTTCACACGCGGCGTCTAACCGCCTGCGCCACAGAGGCTGTCAAATATCGAATATATTTACCGCATAAATACAAAACCGTGTGTTTGTTGTCTCACAACCCTAGCTAAGTTCGTTGTGGTAAAGCAGTTAGGGGATCAGTGCCGGGATAGGTGTATGCACTGGCAAAAACACAGAGTATTGCACCAATAGATGTACTCGTGTTACACTATCGACTCCTTAATGGCTGTAGCAATTTAACCGGATTACTAATATCGTGGATTTTACAAGTGTTTGTAAAGTCTATTGACACCCATATTGCTTCTTGTATAAGTTAAAGCATGAATTTCATTTCATTTCATTTCATTTCATTTCATTTCATTTCATAAAGCATGGACTGGTAAAGGCACAATAGATATTCACCTATTTTTTATATATTTTTTTGCTATAAATGGCGAGACGAGCGTCCCGTTCACCTGATGGTAAACGATACGACCGCTCATTGACATTGGCAAAATCAACAACACCTTGAATTACAAAGCAATGCTTGGCATTTTTTTATTACTGCTGTACCTCACGTTTTGAAATGAATAAATTATTTTTTGTCCATGTTGTATCTGTATCTGTATCAGCCCATATACGTCCCACTGCATGGCACGGGCCTCCTCTACAATCGAGAGTACGATTGAGAGTGGTTAGGCCATATAGTTCACCACGCTGGCCTAGTGCGGGTTGGCGGACTTACATACCATAGAAATTTTTATAAATCGCTATGATATGCAGGTTTCCTCACGATGTTTTCCTTCACCGTTTTAGTGCGTGGTGATTCACTATGAATCCCAGGGCACACCTCTGACTTTTCGGAGTCGTGTGTATTGATTGTCCATGTTGAATCAATGGAAAATATTTAGATTATCATTTAGGATAGATGTGCGTCTCGGCAATATGTTTATTTTATGTGTTGAAGTAAAATTTAAAACAACATGTAGAATAACCGAAAACTCTTTATAGTTGTACACGAAGGTGTTGGTTTTGTTGTAATAGTTGATAAAGTTTCTGTATTTAAAATTAGCAGCTTTTACTCGCTATTCATTTTATCAGGAAATTTGGTATGATTTGCTAAATTTTTGTCGTCGTCTAAATAACCAAAGGCGGTATAAATGGATCAAGTAAGTAATATACCTTTGAGACTAATAATTCAGAGAAATCATCAAAACAAAATGTTTGATTTCTTGTACGCTGCCTTTGTCATTTGATCGCCGGGTAATTAAAAGGTAACAATCAAATATTAAGTATTATATTAAATTAAATATTATCTAGGTAAATTGATGGTTAATGAGAATCTCGATTTACTGAGAGAGAACAATTTAATTATCACTGTCTTTTAATCTTATGTTATTCTGTAATTGTTTGGTGGTTCACATCACATCGCCTAGATATTTAAAAAAAATCCATAAGCTACTTACTTAAAGTATTTAAAATAATCTACCGCACGAGCAATTAAAACAAATACAAAAATAAAGCACGGCTGTACAGCAACAAAAACCCGGTTCGGATCTCAGTGTCGACAGAAACTAAAAGTCTAATTATCATGTGACATAACTTCGTAATTTGCATATGACTTGTGCTCGCGACGCTAAGTTTTCCACTTATCGTGCCTCGGGCGAAAATACATCACAGCGAAATATGAATACTATCCGTGCCCGAGTTTATTTACATTTATTCGAAATAATATCGCGCTGTCTTCTTGTAAGGAATAAAGGCTCGTGGCTCGACACACAATATAATTGTGAACATATTTCTTGTTAAGATTTATTTTTTTCGCGGAACTTTTTGATGTAAACTACAAAGAGATATCAGTCAATTATACTAAGAAGTATATTTTTTAATGTAAAACTAAGTTTTTACGCATATTACTTAAAGAGTGCTTCAGTATTTACACAAAAAATATAAATTCATTTAAAAAATAGAACATTTAATCTGTTATAAATTAATTTAATAATAAACGTCTTCAGACAAAGAGGTGGAGGAATGCGCAGCGTGATAATTGTGCTTATCGGAAAGGAAACAAACTATTTCTTGTTTACGGTTTAACTTTTATTACAATAGATAACTGGGCTACGTTTCGAGTTGGAATAACTTAACCGTTTCTTTCTTTGTAGGGCTCCCGACTGAATAGACCTCACGCGAGCTGTGCTACTGTGCTCATATACTATTATAATGTCTATGTTACATACACGAGGATGTGAAACGCTCCTACCTATACTTATATAATTTTTTTTTCTCAAACAACTAAGCTACAGACCTTTTTTGCGTTCAATAAATGATATATAAAATATCTACAATTGTTCCAAAAGTTACTTACAGTACATAAATTAAAACTAAAAACCAGTTATATGTTTGTCGAAGTGATCACGATAATAACAAATGACGTTATACAATTATTTTCTATCCTCCTGAGACAATGAATTTCTATCCTGAAATACAAAGTTACTCCACTCTTTTAACTGTATAAACTATGACTATATTAAAAACACGTCGCTTAATTTCTGAGTGAATAAATCAACTTACAGACACAGATCCACATTTACATGTATCACAAGTCGGTGGCGGAAAGCGCATGATGCCAGTTTATGGTTTTTGCTGTATGACAGTAAGCGGTAAGCAACAACCTTATCCTACGCGCTACATATAATACACTGATTCATACAGGCTTCCTCCATAATATACGAAAAAGATTTGGGTTCCGTGTAAATAAAACATGAAAGAAACTAAGTGGTTGTAGGTCTCTCATATGTAAGAGGCCGCCTGGGTAGGTATTACCGCAATATCTATTTCTCACGCCAAACGACAGTGTGAACGCACTGTTGTGTTCCGGTTTTAAGGAAGCCTGAGTAACTACTGGACATATTGAGACTTAACATCTTATCTCAGGTTGGCGAGCGCAGTGGAATACCAAGCATTACTACTGCCCATGACTCATGAGTGATCGTATCGCTTACCTTCAGGCAGTGGCTTAACAGTTCATACATTGTTTTATTCTTGGGCTTGGAAAGATTTTTCCAGATTGCAGTAGATGTAAATTTTTTCAATGACTTTGCTTTTTACTTGTCCCTGGACCTCTAATTCTTTGCTTTCACGATGATACTACCACTGAAACTATAGACACTCATTCGATTACAGAAATATTTTCTTATAATTATTCTGGGAAAAATATTAACATGCATACATGCAACTTTCTGGGGGTTACTCGGTTTGAAAAACTGCTATGAATTGACTGGAACATTTTAAGTGGTAGAGCCACGCTATTGTCAGTCATGACTCAAAATGAAAGGGCAGGCTCGTTTGGGGCGGTACCACAGTCTCACAGGAGACTGATATGAAACAACAGCTTCGCTGTCGGGTTCGTTCAGCGAGTGAGATTTCCGGATTCCTAATACCCCTTTCCTCTTTGCATCCTTTTTCCTTTCCGCTAACCTCCCGATTTGATGTGCCGGCATCACATCTATGATCCAAACGTTGTGGATATTTATGGGCGGCACTCGACAGTGATCACTTACCATCTAACGGGTACTTCTGGTGGTGACTTGTTTGCTCATTTTCCAGACCTTTGCAATAAAAAAACACATGGTTATTTTACTACCTCTTATCACAATTTGGAACGGGAATTATCTCACCGAATTGTATATGCCGCTAAGGTTGCTTTTACCCATCATTTCAGTCGTACAGGAGTAAAATCAGTGTACTTACGTATCCAAGATTAAGTCATGTAAACACAGTGAAACAGTGTGCTCGTAGATATGCAGATGAAATCAACTCTCTATACACGCCGGGAATTTTACAATAAACCCGGCTAATTGTAAGTCCACGCCTTACCCAAATCTTATTCCATGCGAAGACATGCAAGTTAATTCTAAGTCTGTCTCGTCTAATTGAAACGTGTCGCTGGGAATAAATACGTGATGTACCCTTATTTACATCGCTCCGGGCTGCCAGTTTCTCTGAGGTTGACGCCCGTGTTGCATGGCCCGAGGTAGTTATATTTGAATATCTTTATTTAGGCGCGTCTTACGTTCTCTACGTGGGGTTTAAATCGTGGATTTGATTGAGCCGTAAAAGAGTGGAGGGATTTTGATTTATGTTTATATTTGCAGGTGCTTTACACGTCAATAGATAATTTAGAGGGATGTGAAATTGATATTAAAATAAGCCATTTTATTGAAAAATCCACACGTCTCACTCTTGTATTTATTACTACGGCTGGAAACATTTGGAAGGAGGCTTTCTTTTGAACATTATTACACAACGCTTGAAATATTATTCTGAATAGTTGGCATAATCCAAAAGTATAAGCATTTAGCTTTTTGATTTCGCCTCCGACCACCAGTTTGATGCCGATACTCTGAGGAGATTATGAAACATCAACTATATCACGATTATTAACACTCAATAAAAAGTACTTATCGTTGATATATTATATTTTTGTGTTTTGTTCATATAAATTTCATAAAAATCGCCCGCGAGAAGTAAAAAACATTGCAATCTTTTTACCAAAACAGAAAATGCTTGCACGCAGTATCGAGCAAATATTTATAAAATGCTTCGCTACAAAATCCACCCATACAAGTCCTTACTTGTTTGGGTGGATTTTGTAATACAAACATACATACATTCATATCCATACACATATAAACTCACGCCTTTTCCCATAAAGTGTAGGCAGAGCTGCCACCAGGATACCCGCATTTATCTATATTTATCCCCCAAATAGCAAGAAAATTGAGCCAAGTCAACTCAAACAGTAGGTACTTAAACATCATTCTATAGATTCTGTATCGAATCTAACGGTCAATAAAACAGAGATATGACCGCCAAATATATCAGTGGCCTATCAAATATCCCGCAGATTTCACGGGCAACTGCCGCCGCTGTTTGCTTAAGAATTTATATGGGGGTATTTCGCTACTTTGTCTCTAGGAAATAAACGTTAGCCGACTGTAGTTGATTAACAACTTCCCCTCCTTGAAATCGCTATGATATTGAGTATGGTACTGAGTTCTTACTTACTTATACTATGGTATATTATACTGTACTTTATACTATGGTATTGAGTTCCTAAGTTCCACACAGATATTGCGGTTGTTCGGAGAATTTTAATTATTTATACTTCAGCAGGAATTGTCAAAGATTATTACCTTTCTCACTGAACTGACACATTGATGTGGGTAGCTTTCCTATTTGCATGTACTGGAACTTTATTTTATATATATACCGGGTATCTCAAAACTGCTACCGAAAACGAAGCCGGGTGGTAGTTTTAGTGACTACAAACACAATGCAAATAAACATTGAAACTAAGAAATGCGACAATTTTTTTTTTTAAATATCTTCATTTTTGGATGGCAAATCCATATTTTTTGGTAAAATAATAATTTAAACTCTATTATACCTTAGAGTCTTTATAAATAAAAGGGTATAAACTATTATTTTACGAAAAAATGTATTTACCACCCAAATATGACCATATAAAAAAATAACAAAAAAATTATTGTCGCTTTTCTTTCCTACATTTTCTGTTGCATTGTGTTTGAAGTCGCTTAAACTACCACCCGGCTTCGTTTTCGGTAGCAGTCTTGATATACCCTTTATATTATGTATATATATATGTATTTTCTGATGTATGTATTCTTATGATCTTATATATATATGTACATATTTATGTATATGTTTACATTAGATAATATGAGTATTCATAACTTTTATTACTTGTAATTTTTTTAAATTATTTTAATTATATTTTGCAAATCTTTTCCCTTTCTAGGTAGGTTCTATCCTTTACATTTTTAACTGTCCTCTGGTTATCCTATTCTTAAATCCATCCCATGGTTGTCTGTAAGACATTGCCTTTCGGTGATAAGACCGCCAATTGTACTTTTTATATATGTAATTTCTCTCTGTATTTGTTGTCTTTTTGTGCAATAAAGTGTAAATAAATAAAATAAATAAATAAATATTGTTTTTAATTTTATTTTGTTGTAAGTACAGATAATATATTAAGTAGAAATAATAAATCCAGACAGTTTTTTTAAACATAGTAATGTCTGGAACTACTGGTGGTAGGTCTCTCATATGTGTGAGTCCGCCTGGGTAGGTATCGCAATGTCTATTTCTCGTTTATTTTCTCTGTTTTATTTTCTCTAATTCAAGACATTGTTTGTTTTGCTACTTTTCATAAATAGACGTATCGGTTATCATTAGACGAACGGTATGCTCGTCCCACCATTCAGTGAAAAAACTAGCCTTCAGACTTGAAATAATATTTTTGCATGTACATATCTAATTTTTGAGGATGGTTACATACTATCACTCCACTTATTGACTAAAATATAATTGTCTTTTAAAACAAGAAGTCCACTACTTAAGTTCGGTGCAAACAAAAGATTTGTTCTACAACTGTCGGGAAATGGGGGCTTAAAGGCATATCATGCAAATATAACACCAAAAAAATACCTGGTCTCGATTAAACCATACATTCACCTCCTTTAGCTATCACAGTGCCCATAGGATCATATAATCTACACGCTTTGTGATGCTGAAGCGCGATACAGCACATTAGCACGAGCTTTCACCTACGCTTGGCTTTCTGTATCACTTAGCTTATGGAGATTTTAAATGTAAAGAACTGACCTCTTATGCCACTCGGTTAAACTATTATAACTTGGATTCACTTGTGAAACGAAGAACAGCTGCTGATATTGTATTCCTGTACAAACTTATTCATAATCACATTAGCTGTCCGGACATGTTGCATCGCATCAAATTCAATCTATTTCGCCCAAGTAGCCGCTTACAAAACCGTAAAACTTTTGCTCTACCTCTATATAAAACCAATCTCGGTCAACACTCACCCCTTTATCGCATGTGTTCTACCTATAACGGTATTTCGAACAAATTTGACATCTTTTTTGGTTCAATTGCTTCTGCTAAATCTAATATTATTAAATACATTACCTAAATTAGGCTCACACGTTGGTGTTACTTATGTCTTTTGTACACACAAACTTAGTATTTCTTAGATGAATGTAGATGGTCAATTTACGCTTTTATATTTTCTCAATAATATAGACATGTCGCGTTCACATCTAGAAGGTTACGAATACATTTTGTAATTTTTAATATAAGTCCAGTATTTTAAGAATGTCAAATATTTGTAACCAGTTTTGTGAACCTAAATAAATGAAAAAAAAAAGCATTTCAAGCCCTACCTGTATGGTTGGAAATTTCGGGTTTGTGCTGATAGCCTGAAATTGTGTTCTCTTGAAATTACCACTCTGATTGATCCGGGTACAGGACACTGGCATCACTATGACGAGCTTAACCAACGTATGTCCTACAAAATATTGTGTAATTTTTTTAGTAATTAGATTTATTGGTATTTACAGCAAACTGTATAATTGAAGTCAACTGTAAAGTTATTGCCCTGAGCACTTAAGATCATAAACAACCGTCCACCAATATGGATACTAAAGGTAAACGCTACTGATATTCCTCTAATAATTAATCGAACGCTAAAGATGAATCCAGAACTTAGGCTTTTTAATGAAATTCGGAAAGCCCTGGTTTTATTACTAGAAGGATCTTTTTGTAGCTAAATATAGTGATGATTATAACCATCGTGTAATGGCCTTAAAAGCAAGGATGTTAAAATTACTCTTGCAGATTTTCCTTGTTTTTTTTTTTCAACTATAATACCGGGTATCTCAAGACTGCTACCGAAAACGAAGCCGGGTGGTAGTTTTAGTGACTACAAACACAATGCAACTAAAAATTTCACAAAGAAACGCGACAATGATTTTTTATGATTTTTTAAATATCGTCAGTTTCGGGTGGTAAATCCATAGTTTTTGCTAAAATAATAATTTAAACACTTTTATACCTTAGATTATTTATAAATAAAAGGGTATACACTATTATTTTAGGAAAAAATTAATTTACCACCCAAAAATGGTCATAGGAAAAAAATACCAAAAAAAAATTATCGCTTTTTTTTGCAACTTTTTCTATTGCATTGTGTCTGAAGTCGCTTTAACGGTAGTTAAAGCGACCACCCGTGGACTTACCACCCGGCTTCGTTTTCGGTAGCAGTCATGATATACCCTGTATAATTAAAGTAATGTCTGATTTTTAGTTCGCCAAATATCTCGCTATTTTTACTGTCTAGAGACAAAAATACCAACCACAAGTTCAGTTTTAAATACAGTCGAGTTATACAGCTGTTGAAAGCCATAAAGTTATAGCAGACACGTCAGTGACTTGGCAAGTTATATGGACGTACTAAGCGACTTGCAAGCTACTTGTACTGTTCCCGACATTACCAGCCACGTACCAAGTCAAACGTGAAATTCGGCACTTTTTCGATTTACGACATCTCCGTATAAGCTTATCTGGTGTGATCCCTTTTATGAATTAAGAACGCCTAGCACCTACGAATTTCAGCTTTAAAAATGTTTGTCTGAAATTTTTTTGTAAGTCTTGTTGTGATAAAATTTCTGTCTGCTCTTGGATAAAGTAATTTAATTTGGCGTTTAGTAGGCGTCGAATCTGTATACGCAGTAAATTATTTATATTTTATGTAGGCACATGGTTCATGTTTTAGTATTTTTTAGATTCGGTGTGGATTTTGAACCAAAAAAATACAGCAATGGATGTACAATTTCGTACACCTGGTTAAAAGGTGGGTACCGACAAAACCGCTTTGGCTTCCATGATGTGAGCAATAAACTTCGAATATGTCACTCAAGGTGGGTAAATCATGCCATATGACAACCATATCAGTACTTCTGCAGTAAATATCTGAACCGCAACATGTCAGTACTTCGGCACTCAAGTTAATGGCAAGGTGGCTAAATATATAGGTACAGTCAACGACAAAAGTCGTTGAGCATATTCAAAACGCCAAAAGTCTTGCACACATGAAGCAACAAAAGTGGTTGACCAGGTTCGGCCACAAAAATTCGTGAACACCTTAAGGTTACAAAAGTTTCTGAGCAACAAGAGCAACAAAATTCCTAAACACGCCAATATTACATAATTCAATGAACACTTGTAAAAAGCAAGTTTGCAGTAGATGTGTTCATCTACTTTTGTTGCTTTGTAATACAATTTATATTTTTTGCTTTTCTCTGCATTGACTTATTTTGTGTTTTTGTGAAATAATATATATTTACGCGAAGTTTAAATGTTGTTCTTGTTCGTCTGTTATAATACGTGCCTAATGTTATTCATACCGTGCTGTTGATGTTGCAAATATTATAATAAAAACTTACATAAAATAAGAAAATTTAAATTACTCTCTGTACTATTTGTACTTGTGTGTACGATTTCGGAAATAATTTAAAAAAGTAAATACAAAGATAATAATAACATTTATTGATCGAAAAAAATGAATTCAAAATATATCTAAAAAGGGTAGAAATATTTAAAATCTTGTGTGGCCTCCATTTGCTTCGATGACGGCCTGTAGTCGGCATTGAATGTTTGTGGGACCGAAAAGTCTGTAGTGTAGTGTAGGTATGTATGTGACTGTTGGGTGTTTTGCTTTTTTTTTTCTCACAAGTCGTTTTCGCGGACGAAAAAACGTTCCAATCATAGGAAGATGGAAGATGCACTCTTTGGCGATTAGCTGGTGAGAGATATAACCCCAGAAATATCAGAGCTAATCGATCGAGCGTCCGTATTAGCGTTGGTTTTTGGGGCTGGATGAGTGCATCGGGTCCCGGTGAGCTGACAGAAATGACCGGCCGCTTGAATAGCGAAGGCTATATACATCTGTTGGAGAACCTGCTACTTCCTACGGCTAGAATGCACGTATCGGAGCCAATACACCTCGTCCACGACAACAGCCCCGTGCACAAAGCTAGAAGATGTCAAGCATGTTTCTGCAATAATGAAAATGCTGTTATAGAGATGCCGTTCCCGCCGAAGAGTCCAGACTTGAACCCCATAGAAAATCTATGGGGTCTCATTGTCCAAGCCTGGGAGCCCGACACGCCACGTACGAAGGAAGGCATTATAAGGCACGTGGAACGCATATGGGATACATTCAGAGGAGGAGATGTGTGTGCAAATATGGTAAATTCTATTCAATGCCGACTACAGGCCGTCATCGAAGCAAATGGAGGCCACACAAGATTTTAAATATTTCTACCCTTTTTAGATATATTTTGAATTCATTTTTTCGATCAATAAATGTTATTATTATCTTTGTATTTACTTTTTTAAATTATTTCCGAAATCGTACACACAAGTACAAGTAGTACAGAGAGTAATTTAAATTTTCTTATTTTATGTAAGTTTTTATTATAATATTTGCAACATCAACAGCACGGTATGAATAACATTAGGCACGTATTATATAATATTATATAATATAATAACAGACGAACAAGAATAACATTTAAACTTCGCGTAAATATATATTATTTCACAAAAACACAAAATAAGTCAATGCAGAGAAAAGCAAAAAATATAAATTGTATTACAAAGCAACAAAAGTAGATGAACACATCTACTGCAAACTTGCTTTTTACAAGTGTTCATTGAATTATGTAATATTGGCGTGTTTAGGAATTTTGTTGCTTTTGTTGCTCAGAAACTTTTGTAACCTTAAGGTGTTCACGAATTTTTGTGGCCGAACCTGGTCAACCACTTTTGTTGCTTCATGTGTGCAAGACTTTTGGCGTTTTGAATATGCTCAACGACTTTTGTCGTTGACTGTACTTAATACAAGACTCAATGGACCCACAATTCAAGACACAGATCTTCTCCGAGATCACGTAAAATAAAGAAGATTATGCACGAAGATGGAAAATATGAATAAAGGTTAGATACAAAAAAAAAGTATGCACGTCTACATGAGCAGGTCTGTGCATACAAGTTGGTCTTTATGTTATGCATTTCTAATTTCAAACTGCAGTTTTACATTCCAAATGTAAAATTGTGTAAATATGTATTTAGTCAAACCGAGTTCATTGAATATTGGTTGGGAGCAAAGTTTGTGTCAGTTGCATGGATGGTGAATATTTTATCCTTGCTCTATATTTTAACCTATCTTTTTTTAAGTACATACAGGGTATTTCAAGACTGCTACCGAAAATTCATATGGTCGTATTTGGGTTGTAAATACATTTTTTTCCTAAAATAAGACCCTTTTATTTATAAATAAACTAAGGAATAAAAGAGTTTAAATTATAATTTTAGCAAAAACTATGGATTAAAAACCCAAAAATGATTATATTTAAAAAATCATAAAAAATTATTGACTCGTTTCTTTGCGAAATTTTTAGTTGCATTGTGTTTGTTGTCACTAAAACTATCACTAAGCTTCGTTTTCGGTAGCAGTCTTGATATACCCGGTATGTATAAATTATGTTTTAAAAATATAAATTCAATCCGTTAATTATTGGTAGAATATACACCTTAACTCCATTACTCATATCCGACTTAAATATTGTAACATAATATCTAGTCTACCAACCAAATCCAGAAATCCACGGCTTTACTGTTTACACCACTAGGCCAATGAGGTAACTTTTATAATTTTTTATCATATATTTTATTAATGTATCAAAGATGGTTAACACAAACCAAAATAACCTCATATATATTATGCCTTATACATAATAATACGATTAACCCAGTAGTGCATACAGTTAATTAAAACGTCTATTATTTTATGACGTCACAACATCAAAGGTCGAAGTGTTAAATATACCCTTGAAGAAAAACTAATTAAAGTGTAGTCGCAAACGGCGTCGTCTCATCAGTCTGCGAGTCGAGATAAAGAACACCTTTTGTATTGCAAGCCGATTATTCCGAACAACCTGTAACTTGATTATAGTTTTTTTTTTTTTCCGAACAATGACCTTTGACGACCGCTAGACGTTTATATTTAAGTATGCCTTTAAGATTTATTAAAAAATATTTTGTTACAGCCGAAATTAGACTTCGATTTGATACACGATTTTCTTTAATAAAGTCTCTATATTAGGGCAAAATTTGTTACTAAATTCGTAAAGACTTAAAATACAATATATCATTTAGAACTTATGAATATGTTTAGGCAATAAGTCACACAAGGACTTATGGAAGATCCGATATTATGCTATTAATTTATTTATTACAAGCATGTCTATTTCAAAAAGAAATAATTAAATTTCAGTAGGTGTAACAGGTGTAAAAGTGCTTGTTGGCCTGTTGGTAATTGACCAGACCCGGCTATGTTCACGGTGGTCGCAGAGTCAAATCCAACAGCACATTTCTGTCTTTTCGCAGTCATGTGTTTTTAATTGCAGTGAATGGTGAGACGAGCATGCCATTGGCCTGATAGTAAGTGTAATAGTCACTATTTATGGTTAATATGTGTAACATTGTAGTAGAATACAATTATTAATATTTATCGGCTCGTTTGCTATACACCACGTCTTCACACAGTTCCGTCCTCCACGTCTATGATCTATCTTATTCACACTTGGGTCGCGTAGTGTAATAGTTCGAGACGACAGATGAGTAATAAAGTAAGTAACTAAGAGTATGAATTTATCAATACACTACAGTAAGTGATACGACTTTTCACGGGCAATAGCAAAACCAAACAACACCATTAATTCAAATCAATGCATGGCATTCCACCGCGCTCGCTATTCTGAGACATAAGATGTTAAGTCTCAATACGTCCAATAGTTACTCTGGCTACAATGTCCTTCAAAGCCGAACGCAACAGTGCAACTACACTGCTTTTTGGTGGGAGTAATTGTCAAGTCATCACGCACTATAGCAGTGGTTGAAAATTTGGATACAAAAGCGATATGAAAGAATTTCTATGGTTTGGTATAGTTTCTATTAATAAAACCGTAATACATTGATTTTCGATCCTCCTTAATAAATTTATTATTATTTAGAATTTTAGTTTGTTATCCTTCTGTCAATCATCAACCCTTCATTTGACTATGTATCTTTGCCAATTATTAATAAAATTTAGCTTACTGATTAAGTTTAAATAACATTATATTTGTTAATAATAAAAAAATAGTATTTTTATAACTTAAGAAATAAAATGTTATTACAATTCCTTCAGTAATTAATCGAAAGGAACTTCGTTCCATCCAGGTGTCCGCTGACACCTCTCAAGTTTTTTTTTAATTTAAAAAGAGGTGTTCCGTTAAAACCAACAGGTTCTATTATTGAAGCTAATAGACATATATTTCAATTTTTAATATCTTCTAAACTAATTTTAATTTCCTCCGAAAATGAGCAGAAGTAAATTCTCGGGTAATTAGGAGGATCATTTGCTCAAACTAAAACTCCCCTACCTGACACTACTTTCAAATAATTATTTGCATTTTAATTAAAATATATAGCTTAAGATTTACCATTATTCGCAACTTACAGTGTAGTTAAACTAATTAATTAAACCACATGTTGCTGTAACACCGCCACAAATTACCTATTCCATGCACACACACGCCAAAAAAAGTTATATCATCGCCAGCAGTAAAAATCGCATTAACCGGACAAATAGCGATAAAGCACGTAATTTAGATAGGGGAATGGATATAAATATAAATAAATCTCGCCCTCGTAATAAATAACAACGGCCAAGGCAGCCCTAACTGACGATGCTCAGAATGCGTCGTTTTTAACACACCCTTTATGTAACTAAATGCTACCAATATGTATTGGGAAAGGCTGCAATAAATAAAACACAACAAAAAGAATATGTGATTTTTTTAGCTGGTGAGTTGATGATATCAGGTGACGAGAGAACATTTGAATGTATTTGAGCAAAGATATAAGGAAGGGGACCAACATGAAGTAGAACTATGCTTAGCGGTTGATGAATGTGGGCCGAAAATAAAGATTTTTTAGAAGCACCCGTTTTAATTTGTTAAAAATATTTGCCAGCCGTTGAAGAAAGATTATTCAGAATGGATGGGGAATTGAATATGTTTTTCTCGTATAGCTAGTCCTTAAACAAAACGTTCACATTTAATACTCTACTTCATGCAAAATTTACTTTAATGTAATTCTGGGGTATCATATTATCCAATCTTACCTATAATCGGAGTCTTTAATTCGTCCAAACATTACGGGACAGTCTTGATTACTTTTAAAACCATTACCTGTCCGTCCAATACAATACAAATGAATTCTAAATATAAGAAGAATCGTGATAAGAATTTACTGTGTTCAGTTCCCATAGAAAATATAGAGGAAGACATCGTAGCGTTGCGGCACGAGGATCTAATCTTTTAATATTATTAGATTGGGATTTCATGCAGCTTTTTTGTTTCCCTTTCATAAAAATCTTCTTACTTTTAATATTAAATAACTAAAGAACATTTTAGTCGTAGGGTCCGGCTGTTAGCTTATCAACGAGGAAATCTTAATTAAAATACAAGATTACTTACAAAAATATCCTTTTTAAAGCCATTATACTTAAGACACAATGTATTCATTACGTTAAGAAGAAATTAAGTGTATTCGTTTATTAAGTTATTGAATTAATCCTCTTATTTAAAAAATATGAAACTATATGTATCACTGATACTGTGTTCTGTAGACAAATTTAATAGAAAGTGCGTCACATGATTCCTAAAAGTATAGACTGAATAATATTAGCTTATATAGTGCGTGGTGGCCTGATGGTAAACGGAACAGACGCGCCTTTCAACATGTTCACGGCGATCGCGGGTTTGAATCCCAGGGCACACCTCTTGACTTTTTGGAGTCATGCGGTTATCGATAGTTAACATCCATGCAACAAAACGTTGAAAGAAAACATTGAGACTTAATCTGCATACCATAGCGATTTATAAGAATTTCTATTGTATGTAAGGTCTGCCAACCCGCTTTAGGCCAGCGTGGGACGTAGGTGTAGGTGTGGGCGTAGCGTAAGTGGACTATATGGCCCAACCACTCTCAATCGTACTGTCGATGGTAGAGGAGGCCCGTGCCCTGCAGTGGGACATAGGTGGGCTGATACAGTACTAAGCTTATATTCTGTCTAGACGCTGTATAAATATAAATCTATTACTTCTCAGAACACATCATCTCCGAAAAACAAAATTTCGACAAATATTTGCCATTTTTTTATAAATTCTGTATATCGTTTAAAGATTTATAGACATTGCATTACTTATTGAGAAGTGCAATCGATTTAAAACAGTCGCTTACTAACTTTTTCATTACACTAAGCAGGCTAGACCTAGCCAATATGATATCTATTCGCTTGAAGTAATCCAATAGAAAGGGCGGGACGAGCAAATATTTAAAATTAAGTGATTTTCTCAAGGAGCTCCGAGTGAATTTTGAATAAAAACAATAAAATAACATCTAAAGAGAACTATGAGAGTTAAAGCAATCACTTGTGATGGATATATTAATTGGAATGAAAGCAAAATGTTGTTATTGAATCTTTGAGGATCAGTCACTTTTGAAATATCTTGCATATGAGAGGTGGCTGTAGAACCGCGGGACGGGTGTCGATGGCCTAATGATGCACACTAATGTAAACATGTGTGGAACAAGGAAACTAACGGAGGCATCTAAACTTTTAGTCGTATTTTTTGTTCAGTTATGTTAATTCAGAATTCAAATATACTTGGAAAATACTTATTTATTTGACCACACATTATACAATTTCAAAAGGATTTTTTTATTTCACACTTTCTTCTAATTATTATGAAAAGTCCAGAAAAACCTATTTAAAAATACTCCGATGTAAATATAATACACATAAAGTTATTTCTGCTTCTAATTTAATCATGCAAATTGATAAGGATTATTACGTTCAAATATTTGGAAATGTGATATTTATTCGTTGGTGGGAGAAGTGGTGGGAGGCGCCCGACGTGACAGCCCAGTGGTGGCATGCGCGTGAGATGCGCGCGGGCATTGCAACATTACTTTATTTTTCTAAAATAAAAGAACTTTCTAAAATAAATGTAGCCCAAGTTACTCCTTGTTATATCAGCTACCTGACAAAAGAAGTCCCGTCAAAATCGGTCCAGCCATTTCAGAGATTAGCCGGAACAAACAGACAGACAGACAGACAAAAAAAAAATTAAAGATTATTTTCGGCACAGGTATCGTGTATACAGGGTATATCAAGACTGCTACCGAAAACGAAGCCGGGTGGTAGTTAAAGCGACTTCATACACAATGCAACAGAAAAAGTTGCAAAAAAAGCGACAATTTTTTTTTGTTGTTTTTTTCCTATAACCATATTAGGGTGGTAAATACATTTTTTCCTAAAATAACAGTGTATATCCTTTTATTTATAAATAATCTAAGATATAAAAGTGTTTAAATTATTATTTTAGCCAAAACTATGGATTTACCACCCAAAGATGACGATATTTAAAAATTCATAAAAAATAATTGTCGCGTTTCTTTGCGAAATTTTTAGTTGCATTGTGTTTGTAGTCACTAAAACTACCACCCGGCTTCGTTTTCGGTAGCAGTCTTGAGATACCCGGTATAACTAACTATATGTAGTAGGATATTTATTTTTATTTTCACTTTAAAAACAGACACTTCAATTTTATTTATATGTATAGATGATCAGTAGTATAACAGAAATTATAAATAATAATTTTTTTTTTAAATGTTATTAGGACTATTAAAGTAATTGTTTGGTGAACTCATAATTAATTCCGTTTTGAAAATTACTCTTTCACCCGCAAATTATGTTTTATGTATCGCACAACAAGGAAGTTCGGAAGTTTCAGTTCTGTGATCGAGTACCTATTCCACTTTGTATGAATATTTTTGTTTAAATTATCTTATAAATAAGGCACGCGTATTTTTGTCTAGCATGGAGATAAGCAGACCCCTTTCACATCTAGGGACGGAAATAAGTTCGTTGACCACCGCAAAGCTGACAAGCGTTCGCTTTATGTCTATGTAGGTACGTGCCAATTATTACTGATAGTTTTTATAACAACAATATTTTTTAATTAAGTTTACTATGAAGTATTTACAAAAACGTCTTTTCGTGAACTGTTCATCACAGATACGAAATTACCACTTTCACTGATTGAATACTTTTGAAAACTGTATAATAGAAGTACGTTATAGAATCAATTACGACTCAATGGCATCAGAGTGCCACAAGGGGCGGCGAAGCGAGCGTTGGCGCGTTATTCCGAATAGAATCTAGTATGGGGGTGGACTCGGCGCATCCAATTTTGCGTTTACATTATCTCTGTTGTTGCAGCCCATTCAGTCGCCTTCAATTTCCCAAGGCGGTTTCTGCCGCAAAATGCTTTCGAAACATCTGTGTCGTTTGATGAACTAAGTTTAATTACAACGTGTAGCTGCTCTGTGGATATTATTCAATCTTCTTTCATTATTCTTTTTAGTACTCTGTTTTAAAGATAGATGTTTGATTTGTTTTACCCCACCCAGCAAAAACTAACCTAGTACTATTATACTTACTTACCCGCTTAGGAGCAATGTGCTAATGATTTTTACAGATTGTTTTTAAGTTAACAATACAACATCTTCGTATGTATTTAATAGATTGACCTAAAGATAGTTGTATCAGCCCATATACGTCCCACTGCAAGACACGGGCCTTCTCTACAATCGAAAGTACGATTCAGAGTGATTAAGCCATATTATAGTACACCACGCGTGCTGGTCTACGTTGTCGGAAGCTAAATTAAAATAGTTTGTTGATAGCTTTTTAAAATTTAGCCTTTATTTTATTTATCCTTTAAACACTTTGCCTAAGGTATTATTTCCCTTCTTTAGATTTTCTTTTAAAAGCACCTATGAATTTTCATCAACCATGATCAAAGAACACTCATACAACAAGAATACAATATTTCTCAAACAAAAAACTCAAAATACACCGGACTTGCAAGTGCCCTCCCAAGGCGCTTGAAACCAATCTTCACTTTTCCGCATTCAGTGTGTTCCAACTGCCTTGCGCAGTGTCGTAGCTAAGAGGAATCCGTTATGTATGTGTTCGTATTTGCCTTACAAACTAGAACCTACACGGCAACTGATCTTAGCAAATAGTGTCATTAGACGTGACTAAAGACGCGAATCGTACAGCTTTAAATATTCAGACGGAATGTTACTTTGTCTGATTGATTTTAGCGTTATATTTTATTTTAAAACTTAGCAACTATAAACTCTCAAAGGAAAGAAGTAGACTTTATATAATAGAAATTGTATTAAGTATAATTTGGAAATAAATAGTTTTAATTTAACTCTAAGTATAGGTTTTTAAATTAAGACACTTAAAGAACAAATAATCAAATTAATACATTGCTTTCATGTATCAGATTATAAATCAATAATCCCACGAGATAAACACGATACTTTAGAGTTAAATTTTAGTAACCTAAATAAGCATAGCATTTTCGTAAAAAGACACCAAGACCTCGTTAGAGCTTTGTCCCTAGACTTTTAACCTTCTTAACGGCGGGTAATCTTACCCTAATGCGCCAGCTAACTTATCTGTGGGGTCGGGTGAAATTGTTACCCATTGTTTTCGTCTTAGTTTAAAATTACATTGTAGATAAGCAAAAGAATCAAAACGTGTACAATGTACATATTAGGAATAATATATTTTAATGCTTTTTGTTGTTTCAAAGAATTAGGAGTGGTTTGCTAGAATTTATTGCTTAGTGTCTGTAGTTTTACACGTATTAAAGATGTAGTGCACTAAAATAATTATTTATTACATACCTAAAACCTAAACTCACGCCTTTTTCTCAGAAGGGATATACAGAAGTGCTACCAGTACGAGGACATCCACGTTTCGCCTTGTTCCTTGCCACGATGTGATAGGGGGCGAGGCCAATGCCATATCGGGCACAAATTCCTGTCTCCATTGATAATTAATTAAATAATAGAAAAATAACATTAGTACTTTAACCGACTTAGGGTCGAACCCGAGACCTCATCGTTGTTATTCTAAGTACCGTAGGACAACTGCGCTACCGAGGCAGTTTTTAACCGACTTCAAAAAAAGGAGTAGGTTCTCAATTCGACTGTATGTTGCTTTTTTTTATTTTTTTTTATGTTTGTCACCTCGTTTCTCTGTACTGTGTGAACCGATTTCGACCATTCTTTCTTTGATTGAAAGCTGGTGCTTGTCATTTGGTCCCATAGGATTCCAATGATTCTTTTTGCATTAGGCTCATTATAAAAGTTAAGTTACAGTGATAGAGGGAAAAGGGGTGGGGGTGAGGGGGGGTAAGTGATAAAATTAAAATACACGTATATTCTAATATCTTCGGCAGCTTTTAACCAATTTTAGTGATTTCTTTTTCATTGGAAAGAATGTATTGACAGGTTGATCCCAAAAACACAACATGAAGATAAACACGGTACTTTAGAGTTAAATTTTAGTAACCTAAATAAGCATAGCATTTTCGTAAAAAGACACCAAGACCTCGTTAGAGCTTTGTCCCTAGACTTTTAACCTTCTTAACGGCGGGTAATCTTACCCTAATGCGCCAGCTAACTTATCTGTGGGGTCGGGTGAAATTGTTACCCATTATTTTCGTCTTAGTTTAAAATTACATTGTAGATAAGCAAAAGAATCAAAACGTGTACAATAATTATTTACAACATGAAGATCTGATGATCATGTTCGGACCTGGCTCTTCAAAATTTAGTAGAATTCCAATAGTTCTTTTTGCATTGGGTTCAGTATAAAAGCTAACCTACAGTGGTGGAGGGAAAAAGGGAGGGTGAGGGGGGAGAAAAAATAATAAACCCGTGAATACTTAAATATCTTCGGCAGCTTTTAGCCGATTTTAGCGATTTCATTATCATCGGAAAGAACATATTCCTTGTGGGGACCAAATCTTCTTCATTTAATTTCCTATCAACACTAAAAAGATAAAAATAACTAAAATTTTTAGTAAAAAAATTAAAACCGACTTAAAAAAACCACTAAAAACCGAAAAATAACAAAATAATAAGTACCACTGCAAATAAAAAAAATTATATTTACCTATTTCATGGAACTTGTGCTTGTTAATTAATTTGCTTAATGACTTGACTAGCCAACAAATCAAAATATATGCATAACATATTGAAGGCGGGTCGCCCAGTACCAAACATATAGATATTTAAATTAATACAAGGCAAAAAATAACAAAATAATAAGTACCACTGTAAAGCAAAAAAAATATATTTATTTCACAGAACTTGTGCTTCTTGATTAATTTGCTTAATGACTTGACTAGCCAACAAATCAAAATATATGCATAACATATTGAAGGCGGGTCGCCCAGTACCAAACATATAGATATTTAAATTAATACAAGGCAAATAATAACAAAATAATAAGTACCACTGTAAAGCAAAAAAAATATATTTATTTCACAGAACTTGTGCTTGTTGATTAATTTGCTTAATGATTTGACTAGCCAATAAATCAAAATATATGCATAACATATTGAAGGCGGGTCGCCCAGTACCAAACATATAGATATTTAAATTAATACAAGGCAAAAAATAACAAAATAATAAGTACCACTGCAAATCAAAAAAATAATATTTACCTATTTCATGGAACTTGTGCTTGTTGATTAATTTTCTTAATGACTTGACTAGCCAACAAATCAAAATATATGCATAACATATTGAAGGCGGGTCGCCCAGTACCAAACATATAGATATTTAAATTAATACAAGGCAAATAATAACAAAATAATAAGTACCACTGTAAAGCAAAAAAAATATATTTATTTCACAGAACTTGTGCTTGTTGATTAATTTGCTTAATGATTTGACTAGCCAATAAATCAAAATATATGCATAACATATTGAAGGCGGGTCGCCCAGTACCAAACATATAGATATTTAAATTAATACAAGGCAAAAAATAACAAAATAATAAGTACCACTGCAAATCAAAAAAATAATATTTACCTATTTCATGGAACTTGTGCTTGTTGATTAATTTGCTTAATGACTTGACTAGCCAACAAATCAAAATATATGCATAACATATTGAAGGCGGGTCGCCCAGTACCAAACATATAGATATTTAAATTAATACAAGGCAAAAAATAACAAAATAATAAGTACCACTGTAAAGCAAAAAAAATATATTTATTTCACAGAACTTGTGCTTGTTGATTAATTTGCTTAATGATTTGACTAGCCAATAAATCAAAATATATGCATAACATATTGAAGGCGGGTCGCCCAGTACCAAACATATAGATATTTAAATTAATACAAGGCAAAAAATAACAAAATAATAAGTACCACTGTAAAGCAAAAAAAATATATTTATTTCACAGAACTTGTGCTTCTTGATTAATTTGCTTAATGACTTGACTAGCCAACAAATCAAAATATATGCATAACATATTGAAGGCGGGTCGCCCAGTACCAAACATATAGATATTTAAATTAATACAAGGCAAAAAATAACAAAATAATAAGTACCACTGCAAATCAAAAAAATAATATTTACCTATTTCATGGAACTTGTGCTTGTTGATTAATTTGCTTAATGACTTGACTAGCCAACAAATCAAAATATATGCATAACATATTGAAGGCGGGTCGCCCAGTACCAAACATATAGATATTTAAATTAATACAAGGCAAAAAATAACAAAATAATAAGTACCACTGTAAAGCAAAAAAAATATATTTATTTCACAGAACTTGTGCTTGTTGATTAATTTGCTTAATGACTTGACTAGCCAATAAATCAAAATAATATAATATAATAAATAACACCCAACAGTCACATACATAGTCCTGACCACACAGTAAGATCGAGTCTTGTGTTGTGGGTATCAGGATCTACGTATTTGGTACTGGGCAACCCGCCTTCAATACATGCACATATTTTAGACATATTAGATAGCCTCCGTGGCGCAGTTGGTTGGACGCCGCTTGTGAAACGAGAGGTCGCGGGTTCGATCCCCGCACCGAGAGAAATGTTTGTGTGGCCCACAAATATTTCCTCCGGGTCTCGGTGTTTGTGAGACCGAAAAGTCTCTTGTAGATCCTGATACCCACAGCACAAGACTCGATCTTACTGTGTGGTCAGGTCTATGTATGTGACTTTTGGGTGTTATTTATTATATTATATTATATTATTTTGATTTATTGGCTAGTCAAGTCATTAAGCAAATTAATCAACAAGAAAGAAGAAAGAAAGAAAGAAAAATAGTTTTATTTGCCACAAGCATTAAAAACGACGTACAAAAACAGATATACAGAGGTCTATATATAAAAAAAAGAAATAAAGAAAAAGTTCGCACGTCGTGGCCGTGACAAGTAGGCGATCACTCAGCAATTATGTTGCGCTGCGGTGCAGGCCGTAGCACAACGCTGATTTTCGGTGATCACCTTGGATGACGTGCAGACGCAAGCTAACGCAAACTTAAGCCTATTATAAAAAAACTAAACATTAACCTAAACCTTAAATAAATATCCTTATATAAATGTACAATAAATATATTACAAAAGCTTTACAATAACAAAACAAAAACTATAAATTAATTAAAACATTAAATGTAACAAAAAACAAAAACAAACGAAGCAGTCGTCAACAAGGTCGTCAATGCAACAGCGCACACGCACAAGTTCTGTGAAATAAATATAATTTTTATGCTTTGCAGTGGTACTTATTATTTTGTTATTTTTTTTTGTTTTTAGTGGTTTTTTGTTTTGAAGTCGGTTTTTATTTTTTTATATTATCATTAAATATTAATTCAAAAATATATTTTACATATTATTCTGTTTTCACTGATCGCCCACCTTCTCAGTGGCTAAAAATATTTTGAATTCTTCAGATTACGATTTCTAGAAGATTTTTTAAATGGGATTCTATGCACAAATTAAAATAGTAATTTTATTAATTTATGCATAGAGATAATTATGAAATGTATAGAAATATGTATGTACATTACATACTACTGTGAACCTTCTATCAACCTTACGCGTTTCATTAGTGTGAACTAGAACACCCATGAAAATGTTGTGAGTAAATAATCGCTACGTACTTGAAACTCGCAAATGTTAGCCCAATCTTCTTAACCTCTTATGGTCGAAACGTAAGCCATTTTCCTTATATAGGACCCTAGGTCCCTGTGATAAATTTTGTGCCAACACGATGAACGTGCTTCCTGATCTTACGCAATGTCTTAAAAAATAACGTTACAGTATTCGTAAATAAATTCGCGCCATTATCCTCATGAGATAAAATACCGATAAAGACTATAATAGCCTCTCTCCCGCTACTGCCTCTCCTATAAGCCAGGATCGAAAGCTGCAAGCATCCATAAAGCGCTGCAACTCAACGCGTTTTTTGGCAATTTCTGTTTTAATTAATTATATTTAAAAGAAAATATTTCTATTAACACGCAAGGAAATTATCGAAATAGAAAAATGAATAGGAGTAGAATTTAGGAAATACTCAAGTTGGACTCATACTTTGTCTACTTCTTTCGCAAAGTGAAATGTATTTGCCCGACCTACGAATAGAAATTCGAAACCATACAGTGAACACCTACAAATTTTTTATCTAAGTAAATAAATATAAATAAATAACACCCAACAGTCACATACATAGTCCTGACCCCACACTAAGATCGAATCTTGTGTCGTGGGTATCAGGAACTACGAGAGACTTTTCGGTCTCACAAACATCCAGACCCGGAAGAAATATATTTTGTGGGCCGCACAAACATTTCTCTCGGTGCGGGGATCGAACCCGCGGCCTCTCGTTTCACAGGCGGCATCTAACCAACTGCGCCACAGAGGCGGTCAAAAGTAGGTAGGTGTCTGTTTAATTTATGTTTTTCAGCTACTTGTATACTTAGCTAAACGTAATAATACGATAGCATACAACAGACCTTCACGAACGCAGGACCTCCGCGATAGCGGAGGTCCCGCGTTGTGGAAACAATACCGGGGCGTGAGCCCTCTGATTGTGGTCTATCCAAGCGACCCGTAAACACGGTGTCGTTCCTTGGTGAAGTCCGAAACGAGTTCGGACTTTAGGTGGCTTCGCGTTCGGATCTCGCTCGGAGCGAGATCCTTCCTTAGGGCTACCGGGACCCGCAGACGGCCCGCCCATCCGTTATGGGAGGGTCGGCTGACGGGGGAGGCAACGTGCAACTGGAGAGGCCCGGGCCTGAGTGAGGTGCAGGCGAGGTCGGACAGATTCCCTAACCCTACCACCGCTTCGGAATGTGCTATGGCTGAGTAGAAGAAGCGGCGCAAGAAACTTTCAGCAGCACCTTCTAAGGACCTCGTCCGCTACCTGGCGGGTGTTAGCCACCCGCGCCGGTTCTCACCAGGTGACCGAAGACGTCTCAGTCGCGTCGTTGTGCGGGTGTGTCAGGAACCACGGTTCCGGAATTCACTTCCGTGAGGAGTTCGCGCGGGAGCATCCGCCCGTCCGGTGGTCTCGCGTGATGTGGGGCCAAGTTCCGGAGATGTCTCCAGTCCGAGGCGTCCGCACGAGAGAACATGGACTTAGTGAGACGACGGATAAAGTCGTCCACTGACTCGATGCGGAGATCTCTATTGTGGAGTTCCTGACATATTTAGGGGCGTTCACGATTCTGCGGAGAGCCACCGATTGGACTTTCCGCAGAGCGTCTTTCTGGGTCGGGCTTATGAGCGCGTACCAGGAAGGCGCCGCGTACGTGATGCGGGGGCGAATGTACGTTTTGTACACACCCAGCTTCACGTTCAACGGAAGATTCGACGCGAGTATAGGACGTAGTTTGCCATTGGCAATTTTGCCACTGTTGACAACTCCCCTCGCATGTTTTGCCATGCGAAGAAATTTGTCAACAGTGACCCCAAGATATTTGGCCTGAAAACCCCAGGGGATGGACTGACCTAGTAGATTGAGGGGAGGGACAGTTTTCCCGCCCTTCGCCCTCATTCTGGAGCGCCTAATCAAGAGGGCTTGCGTCTTCCCGACGTTCACCGCTAGCCTCCATTTGGAGAGCCAGTCGGGGAGATCGTCGAGATTACGCTGGATCCTACCCGCTGCACCCTTCTCCGATATCGACGCCGTGAATAGCGCGATATCATCCGCGTATAGCGCCAACTTGACGTCATGCCTTATCGGTATGTCGTCGGTGTAGAGCGCGTATAGGGTTGGAGAGAGGCAGCTCCCTTGTGGGACACCGGCGGCTATGGGACGGTCGAGGGAGAATTTGCCTTCTACCATGACGTGAAAGCACCTATTCGTGAGGAACGAATTGATCAACTTGCAGACGCGCCGGGATGAGTCCGACAAGGCGAGCTTGTAAACAAGGCCGTCATGCCAGACTCGGTCGAACGCCTTCTCCATGTCCAGGAATACTGCGACCGAGTTTTCACGTTTGTTTTTGGCCACCGTGAAATGGTGCAGTACCCTGGTCAACTGGAGAGTCGTGGAGTGGTCGGCACGGAACCCGAATTGTTCCTGCCGTGGAGTGAGAATTGGGGAGAGATGCGAAAGCAGAAGTTTTTCGAACACTTTAGAAGTGTTCGGGAGGAGAGTGATAGGCCTATAGACGATAGCATAAATGCATAGAGGTAACTACAACCACTCACTATTTTCGGACCAGTAAGGTTGCCTAAGGACGAAAGAATGGTTGATCATCCAATTAGATCAGTAATCGAAAAATGCGTCAATACCTGTGTATCAGCTATTTGTTAGTTGTTAGTTATTAAAGAAGTGTTTAATCGGCACTGCATGCCATCACGTAAGCCATCGCTTGGCAATGTATTTTTTAAAAGCAAAGATTACAAATCTTAATTTAATAAATCATCTAATTAGTTTAGGGGCTCTGGACACGAAAGTCGCCGACCAATTTATATTGCGCCCGGGTGTAGGCCGGTCAAAAAATATTAAGAAATACATTTCTATGGAAGTATGTATTATGTCTACATAAAAATAATGTAGCCCAACTTCACTGTAGGGCAACAAATAAAACACATGATAAAAATCCAATAAGGATTATAATTTATTTAAAAAATGATATAATACACTTTACAATTGACCATACATTAATTAGCGCGGTCGGATTCAAACAACATATTTATACAGCAATTGTCAAACAATGTCTTTTATACAAAATCACGTTTACTGGACGAGGCAGTCCCAACATTCATAACAATACAATCCGACCACGCTAACGACCGCATCGATGCCCTCCGCATCCTACTCATACATTCCCATTGGTAATTATAATAATTCTAACAATATATTTACAATAATATTTACAAATGTACGAAATCACACACAATTTCGCTATCATTTTGCACAAATAAGACACCTCGTAAAATTGTTAAATATTGCTTTGTTTAGGTAATAAGCCTACACACAAAATGACAGTAAAACTGGTCGGTTTGATCAACGCTTGTAAGGGTGAGGCGTGCTTCCTTAGTATAACTTGAAAGCTGTGAAAATGAACACAATGTCTTGAGAGTTAGAAGACCCTTTATTAGTTATTGTATTATAATAGAATGAATATCCCATTCGTTCTGACAAGCAAAAGTTCCAATGAAAATATGGCTATCAAGCTCGACATTCTACTTGAATCGTCTCAAATCTAAAATAGGTTGTATGATCTCCTTACATAGCTTTTACAATAAAGAAACATTCAACGTACTTGACTGCATTCGCTATGAAAAAAGTTTCAAATTACGTTAAACAAAATTAATTCATAATAGAAGGGTGGGTCGCAGTAAACATAAACGTAATACTTACAATTTATAAACGCCATCTAAGGAAATCATTTTTCATTTCAACAAGCACAATTTCAACACATTGCATTTAAAACTAAAATACATAGAACATTTATATAACACTAATATATTGTCGATCACTGTGCAAATATGTAGTGCAATAAATAACAATTATCTAAAATCCATATGTAAATTTAACTATGATTTTCCTAAGGATTTTAAATAGCAATATTATGATGTAAATTGACTACAGCTATCAAATTATACCATGATGGAGAGAGGGCCTTATTTTCTACATAAAATATCTTTATTTGTATAAAATCTTGTAAAGTTGATAGTTACCAAACGAGAGCGAAAATAAGGCCCCAGAGTTAGAAGTTCCGCAAATTCTCATTTGGAAAATATTTACTGGTAATGGACCGTACAAAAATAAATGCCTTCATTTTGGTGTAACATTGAATATAATTCAATTTATGAATTCGAGCACAATAATTCTTGTAAGTTTCTAGAGCACTACTTTAAGACGAATGAAAGAGAACATAACATGAAACTTTCTTAAGATAAAACAACTGCACAACGGGAGATCTCAGTGTAATACACTTAATTGCTTTGAATCTATTCACAAAACCGTGTCACCTTTCTCATAAAGGTTTTGAGCTTCAGACATAAGAGTGTCAATCACTGTGGCACCGACCACGCGATTTTCATCCGTCACTAGCTGTGTGTAGAGTTACTGTACAGGACAGCGTTGTTGTAACGCTTCATGTTCACTGAGGCACTGCTCCCATTCTTCTCTAAACCTACTAAGAAGTCTTCCAGCAACTTGGCGAGGGCTTTCCTCTTAAACCTTAGCGATTCATTAATCACATCACGTATCACCTCTTTTTTAATATCCACACTCCCTTTCAATTGTTTTAAGTGTTCAAACAGTTTTGTGAAATCTGAAAGAAAATTAATATGTTCATTTTTGGTAATAATGCCAAATTAACAAAGTAAATGAGTGGACATATACACCTTTTTTTGCGTCGTGGATGTCAAGGGCTTTTCAAAGCCATAAACATCTAAAATTAGTTCTAATACTATAATAAGCATTGTGTATTTAAATACAAGATTATAAGTATCCAGAGTATCTACTGGACATATTGAGATTTAACATCATATATCTCAGGATGCCAGGCATTGCTTTGTAATTCAAGGTTTGCTTTTGCTCCTGTTCATGAGGAGTCGTATCGCTTACAATCAGGCGACCGGCATGCTTGTCTCGCTTGCTCTCACATATAAAATGTGGTATTTTTTGTCAGGTGACGAGCTATATTTGATAAGAGTGTGAGCGTTACCTCTGCCCGGTCTCCTGACGGCGCGGTAGACCTGCGCGCGCACGGCGAGGTTGTGTCGCCGCACGTCCGCCAGCTCCTTGCGCGTGGGTGCCGGGGGGACCACCGGCGCCGGCGGTGGTGACTTCTATAGTAATCGATGTATTCATATAGTAATAATACTATTGGATTTATACTTAGCTTGGCAAAAAGAGTCTTTAATGAGGGCGCTAAGATCGAATTGAGGTTTAATATGGCAATCTGATATACTACGATGGAATGTTAAGATACTTGTTATTTTTATTAATTACTAGCGGTCGGGCCCGGCTCCGCCCGGGTGCATACACGTTTTAAAATGGCGGTCAAAATGTTTAATTCTGACTTAGAATATCGACCAATCGGACCACGAAAAACGAACAAAATTTCCTCGTATTTGCTAGAAATATCACTACTGCTTTCCTCCTATAGGTCATAGGCCTCCTCGATAAATGGACTACCCAACACTGAAAAAATCATTAAAATCGGACCAGTAGTTCCAGAGATTAGCGCGTTCAAACAAACAAACAAACTCTGCAGCTTTATAATATTAGTATAGATTGTAATTATGCGTTTTGTTTATTTTAAATCACAAAACTAACAAAAACTGAACAAATTGTATCGAAATACCGACGTATAAAATTACTCGACGAACACAATGACATTTTTAATAGTGTTGTCAGAATTGTTTTTCTTTAATGCCACTTGTCACCGCATCATACTCTTTTTTGCCAAGTTATAACTACTATCCTGCACTGTAATGGGTTAGTTTATTGTCTTTAGTTAAAAACCTACTATTTAGGGACCTAGCTAGTTGTAGGATTACTATAATTGTATTGAAGCAATGATCACACACGTACAATAAGGATAATTTTAAGTTCGTTCAGTTTCTGGAACTACGGCATTTTTCGATATTCAAATTAATGCCGTCGTATTTACAACATTGAAATTATGCCATGCTAGTGAAAAATTAAATTGGATATGCTATATTCACTTTACTATTCTATACTTACAGACTTTAAATAATACTATATCTGTCAAGTGTCCTTTTACAGTCGACACATATTTATCGATATTATATAAAATAACTATCGTTGTTATAATCACGTGAAGTTACCTTTCGTTTCCGCTTATTGGCCCTGGCGTGTGAGTTATTCTCGGCGGCGATGCCCTGCAGGATGGCGTTGATCTGCAGCTCCTGCGAGTCGTGCGGCGGCGCGGCGGCGGCGGGCGGCGCGCACTCGCGCGGCGGCGACGGTGACCGACACATCTTGCTGCCCATCGTCGTGTACGCGTCTATAACGCACGTGTAAATGTTATTAGGTATTATTATTATTCAAATTTTATTGTACATAAATTTAAACTACTATACAAAAACAATTTTAAATAAGTACAAATGAAGGTCTTATCGCTTTGTAGCAATGTCTTCCAGACAACCATAGGTAATTACGTTTTATATTATTTAAATGCACTATGATCCCAAAATAAGAAACTGTTTAAGACATAGTATAATATATGGCAACATACAACATTCTAAGCTCATGACTGCCATAAACATGTTGTGTTTGAGTATAAGAGCTTAACATATTAATGTAAATATTACGATATTTTCTTCTTTAGATTATGTAGTTTTTACGATTGTTTCACTGACCTCCATTAAGAAATGGCTTCACAACAGGAGGGAGGTTGGCAGGTGCTACTGCTGGCGGAGCGGCCGGCGGTGCAGCCGGCCCCACTGCCGATCCGCCTGTATCCACGTGTGGAGGTTCCTGAAAATGTCATACACATATTAAGAATTAATAAATACAGTGATCACCAGTTTTATTTTGGACCATTTGATTGATAAAATGTTTATTTGTTTAATGAGAATTGTAAATAGAACTCACCTCTGGAGGTCTTCCCGAAGGCAAGTCTGACGGTACCGGCGCCAACGGGGAGGCGGGACGTCGCAACGACACGGGTGATAATGGCGACAGTGGAGACAGTGGCGCCAGAGGAGCCGGCGCCGCCAGCGCGGCCAGCGGCGGGGGCGGCGACGTGGGCGAGGGCGGCGGAGAGTGCGGGCGGCGGGCCACCAGCGGCGCGGGCGCGGGGGACGCGGGCGCGGGCAGCGGGAACATGGGCGACAGCGGGGCGGGCGGCGTGAGGGGCGAGGGCGGCGCGGGCGCGGGGTCGGGCGGCGGCGGCGGCGTGGAGGGCGAGGAGGGGCGGCGCGCCACGACGTGGTGCGGCAGCGGGCCCGCCTTGCGCTTGGGCGGCGCGGCGCGCGGGGTGTCGGCGCCGCGCTTGCCGCCCGCGCCGCCGCCCGCGCCTGCGCGCACCGCGCCGCCCACAGGGTCCATGTCCGCCTCGTCCACCATCATGCGCTGCAAATTATTATACTCATTATCTCAACTCTCACCGATCACGATTCATCCGTAGCAAAAACTGACTACTATACTGAACTAGACTAATTTATTAGCATGCTTTTTACTGTGCCATATTTACATACAGACCGCTGTATACCCAAATGGCAGTTGCAAGATGATGACTTACATTGGCAGCACCAACCTTGTCTATCTTGAAGGGGTTGCCGAACATGTGTTGTCGCACTGGCTGCGACTCGATCTCTCGCAGCTGCGGCGTCATGCGCTTGAGGTACTCCTGGTAGTTGCCCATCTGCGCGACGGGCATGGAGTGCACGCTGTCCTCGTCCACGAGCCGCGTGTGCGCCAGCGACGGTTGCAGGAAGTTTGCTCGCATACGCACCACCTATAAATTTCATGTTAAAGAATGAACACAAAGTTTGATAATAACAAAGATTATGTACGTAAATTTTCTTCTCAATGGGAAAGTAGCAGTTTAATTTCGATTTATTATAATTGAGTGTACGGCCATTCACAATCACAATTCACAACTAAAATTTCGAATAATCATAATAGTGATGATGGACATAAAAACTCACTTGGTCCAACAAATCCCTCCTCTGTATATCAAAAGGGTTTCTGTATGTGTGTGCCTGTGCCTTATGCCTCCCGCGGGACAGGCCCACGACAAAACCGCCAAATTCATTTAGCTGGTCGCGAAGAGCTGAGAACTTGTCTTGAAGGCACGGGTGTGTGGTCAGATCTTTCTTCAACGGCGATCGAGGCATCACTCGGACGCTCTCGGCCACCTGGAATGTATAAACCAAACATTACCTTGATAAATTATGTAAAAACTCGGAAGGGTAATACTGGACATCTTGGATAGATGGTCAAGGTCACACGCAAGTCAACAACAAGATGGACAGATGATACAGAGAAGGCCCGACAGGTTGTTGTGTTTTTTTTAGGGGAGGTCAATGTTCAGAAATGGAACACTATGGGTGGCCAAAGATTATTACATGAAATGGTAAGTAACAACATTTAATTATGTGTATTTATAAAGGTGATAAATAGATTCCTCCTAAAGGTGATAAATAAATATATAACAAGGTTAGTAAACTGTATATATATATTGATAATTCTATAAAAAATAAATTGTTTATAGAATTATCAATATATTTTATTCTAAGGAAAACTATGCTTAATATATGAAATAAGCTTTTATAAGAAAACATTAAGCTCAATGTGTCATATTTCGTAATTATTGATTATATAAGGAATCCTTCATCACTCACGCAGTGTAAAACTATGTTTAAACTGTGAGTAATTGTGTCATATAGTTTTCTTATTAAAGGCACCTACGCACACTTAACGTAGCCATCACAGTCGCACAGATCGATCCCATGTCTGAATCATCTAAACGTGGGTTGCGTGACTCATTCGTAGTATTTTAGTTCCTGTTATCTTCACACTGTCATATTTATACTTTTTGTTTACATTTTGCTTTCGCGTTATTCTCACGCTGTTTATGAAATACAATAGAAACCTAAGATAAAATTATAAAGTTATTAAGAAAATTAACATAGCAGTAGATTAAAAAGGTACAGCGTAGGTGCAATTTAATAAATTATTTGAAGGGCATAGCCAAAAATACATACATCTATCCAACAGTCCCATACATAGTCCTGACCTCACACTAAAATCGAGTCTTGTGTCGTGGATATCAAAAACTACGAGAGACTTTTCGGTCTCACAAAAACCCAGACCCGAAATAAATACCTGTGGATTTGTTTCGGTGCAGGGATCGAATCCGCGGCCTCCAGTTTTTCAGCCGGCGTCTAACCAACTACGCCACGACAGCTAACCGTATACAATTTTCTTTATTATATGTACCAACCGTGTAGTGTCTTTATCTATCTCTATAAATTTTTAGTTACTTTCTTTGCCAAGGCCGAGAAGGCAATTTTATCTTATAAACATTGTCGTTTCTACACACATTTTAGATTCATATAGGCCAACATAATAAGTAAAGAATGACAAACCTTTTGAGTGTTGTTACTAGAAGCCTTGTTGATTACATCAGCACACAACTTCTCAAACTCAACCTTGGCTTGATTTTTCAGTCTTTTCAAATAATTCAACACGGAGAAACTGAGCGAGTTATCCAGCGTATCCGGAATCAAACTTTGCAACAGCGGCGCCGACGCTCCCATCTTCGTTAACGCTCTGCGTAGAGGCTGGAAATGTAAATTAATTGATTAAATAAATAAATGCACCCAACAGTCACATACAAGTCCTGACCCCACACTAAGATCGATTCTTGCGTCGTGGGTATCAGGAACTACGAGTGACTTTACGGTCTCACATACACCCGCGGCCGGTCGTTTCACAGCCGGCATCTGACCAACTGCGCCACACAGGCTTCTATCCTACGATATGATAGGGGGCGACCCTATCCTCATATCGGGCACAAATTACTGACTCGTTGCTAACAATTAATGGAAAAGACCTCGGTTTTGTAATCGTACCGTAGTAAAACTGCGCCACCGAGACAGTCGCGAGTATCAATAACAACGAGAAATTTTCCGTCTGATGACCCTTTGACACGAAACAAATATTTATGAATCGCGTTAGGGCACAATTAAATTATCATGGAATTTAATTTGTCCTGGTGTGGGGATCAAAACTGCCACAACTCCTATTAAAGCTAGGTTTGGGCCCATTGTATCAAACCAATATTTTTTATGTATGTAAATATCAATAAAAAATCATGATAGTTTCATTTTTTTATAGGCAGGTGCGTTGGGGTAACACCATAATACTACTGCATAAGGGTTAAGAACGTTAAGTCATATAAAATAAAGTGTTACCATACAGTACCTTATTTAAATATTACAGACACTTGAGGCCGATCAAAGAGAAAAAAAATACTCACAGTAACATAATAAGCCGGCATCCTTTCCAGATAGTGTTGGAAGGCCAGTTTCCATTCTGGCGTGGGCTTGCATCTATGCACTTTGAACAGGTCGTCCAATAAGGGCAGCAGCATAGGGTAGTTGTACGGCAACACGAACAGATTCACGCACGTTAAATTCGTCGACGCTTTTAGATAGCCGAATGGCTGGTTCATTTCGGAGTTCTTGCAACCACTGTTCGCTATGAACACCTGGAAATGGATGAAGGGTGTATTAGTAAAAAGTAAGGTTAGCACTAATATAAATTGTTTCATTTTGTATTGGAGCAACATATAACTTCCGTTTACGGCTGTGTGTATTGTCATTCACGAAGCACTAAAACGGTAAGGGAAAAGTTGTGAGGAACCTTGCATACCATAGCAATTTATAAGAATTTCTATGGTATGTAAGTCCACCAACCCGCATAAGGCCAGCGTGGTGGACTATATGGCCTAACCACTCTCAATCGTACTCTCGATTGTGGAGTAGGCCCGTGCCCTGCAATGGGACGTATATGGGCCTGATTATAAAACTTGACAGCTAGATATTAAGATTTTGTGTAGATTTTTTTTTATGCATGATTCCACACCATATTTTTCTTCTCTGCTAAATACCGAAAATATGCACTTAATTAAATTCAGAAGTGTGTTGAGAGTTGAGTTGAGCTACATTCTCCGTCTTATATACATTCAAACATAAATACTTAAACGATAGTACTGACCTGCCAGCAAATAGTGGGTTGTTTCCGCGCCAGTATGAACTGCGTGAGTGGACTCGGCTCCAATTCATACTTGTCGAACGGCAGGTTGTCGATCACCATCGGCTCCTGACTTGAACACGTGAACTTCACTACAGGATGGGCAGAACGAGGTGGCTGAAAACATTAAGGATTATTTTATTAATCATTATATTAAACAGTAACTTCACCTAAGCTAATATTATGATTGTATTAATTATGGTGAAAATCCTAGGAAAATGTGTAATAAAATTGGACAACAAGTTGGCAAAAGTTACAAATTAAAATATTTATATGGGGGTTTTCGTGTTTAAATTTTATAGTTAGTACGAGTCCTGAATGCGCCCCATAAATATAATAAATAAATACATATCAACTCACAAATAAGGATAAACCCAAATCTAATAATGAACAAGGAAAACTTTACTTCATCATTCAGAGTAATATTCAGGAATAAAGAGATATCATACTTATGTTACAAATAAAACTGTTTCATAAAAATACTTTAAAAACTAACAGGAGAATATGCTAATGAACAATCCAAAACTACATATAGTAGCAAGAATTTAAATTAAACTAAAAAAATCCTGAGATATTTTTAGAAATTTGCATGACAAACATGTGTGTACTTCAAGATTTTTTTAGAAATTTGTATGACAAACATGTACAGTAAAATTTCAGTGGATACATACCAATGTGGGCGCATTTGGGTCCGATCGGAAGGACTCTGGTATTGGCCAGAAGCCAACGGCGAAACCTTTCTGCGCGACTGTGCGCGGCACGTAGATGAGCCGCCGACACGAGTGCCAGGCTTGAGGCGCGCCGCTGTTCGCGTTCTGATACGCACCGCCGTTCCAACGCTACCGACAAAATACATTATATTATGTTTTTATAGCCAATTATTTTTATAATCACCACGCACTAAAACAGTGAAGGAAAAAAAGTGAGGAAACCTGCATACCATAGCGATTTATGAACTTTCTATGGCATGTAAGTCCGCCAACCCGCACTAGGCTAGCGTGGTGGACAATATGGCCTAACCACTCTCAATCGTACTGTCGATTATAGAGGAGGCCCGTGCCCTGCAGTGGGACGTCTATGGGCTGATACAGATGTTTTTTTTAAATAATAATAAATAAATGCATCCAGTAGTCACATACATAGTCCTGACCCCACACTAAGATCGAGTCTTGTGTCGTGGGTATCAGAAACAAGGATACGGTCTCACAAACACCAAGAAGCAAAACAAAGACCTGCGGATCACATAAATATTTGTTTCGGTATCCGGTAAAATCTAAATTATTGTGAGTCTCCAAAATCGTACTTTTTGGCAAAGAGGTCCCAATAACTTTTTCCATCTTTGTACAGTCCACCCTTGTCCTAAATGTCTATCCCTCTATTATTTTCGAGGTTAGACTTGACACCTACACCATCTTTGGGCAACTTCACATATTATAAAATTGAAGACAAAATATTCGAATGCCACAGCAATGTCTATTTCTCCCGCCAAACAGCAGTGTTATTGCATCGTTGTATTTCGGTTTGAAGAACATTGTAGCCAGAGTAAGTAGACATGTTGAAAGTTAACATCGTATATGGATAGCTTATGTGTGATACATGTATGGTTACTATTGCTGAAAATAATTTATAAAATTCCCAACTCTTTGGTGTCAATAGCTAATTTTGAATACTTGTGAGTTGGTACATTTTAGGATAACTATGTTCAATTTTGCCAAATTGTTTGCTAACCATTAGAACAAATTTAGCATACATTTGCATTAGATTCCTAACAAGTTATCAAATAAATAAATGCAGTTAACAGGTTAGCAAGAAATGATGAATTTACTTGTTTATGGGCAAAAACAATTTCAAAGCTGTACATACAAAAAGAATTCAAGCCTATTGGATTCCAATGAGTTTATAATCTTTTTTTTTTTAAATAACCATATAGTATTATAGCTTGAAATGTTTTATTAATATTCACATGATTTTGTGCCTATGAATGGCAATGAAATTTAGAAATATTGCTTATAATTTAAAATATATTTTAATATGTATGTACACCTTATTTGGTGCCTATGAAATTTAAAAATATTGCTATATACTGTGACATCTGGATCCCCAAATGGGTAGGCAAAGATACCACTGGTACATTGAGAACCCGTAGATTGCTTATCTTTTTTTCATCCCCAGAGGAGACAGAAGAAAAGCAATGCCGGGCACAAATAAGTAATCCTATTAATTTGTTAACATTTTGTGCTAAATATTTTGCAGCACTTAATTTTTAGACATAAGATATATAAGACATTACATCATCGAAGGTCGAAAATATCGAGTTTCGAAATTAAGATGTTCACAACAATATATGCAGGAAACATTGTTAACATTGAAAGGCGTTGTCCTTCGTTCGGCGAAAAACACTTTAAACTAGAACATACTTGTGAAATAGTAAATGAATAAATAAACAGATCCGAGACAACCCACTAAATTGAACCCAAGTCATTTGTGTAACTTGGCTTTAAATTAATTTTAGAAAACACATTAATTTCAATAGTAATATAACATTTCACAATTCAATTTGAAATATTTTTTTTTGTCTTTGAACATTTTTATTTTACGATATCAATTCCAACATGAAGTGCGTGGTGGCCTGTTGGTAATCGGACCAGACGCCACTGCCAACATGTTCGCCGTGGTCGCGGGTTCGAATCTCAGGGCACATCTCTGACTTTTCGGAGTCATGTGTGTATTGATAGTCAAGCACCACGCACTAAAACGGACGCACGCACTCTCACTCGTACTCTCGATTGTAGAGGAGGCCCGTGCCCTGCAGTAGGACGTATATGGGCTGATACAGACAGAATACCAACAGACAATAATTTGCGCCAAATAAATAATGTGACTTATCTTCCGGCTAAAATTATTATATTTTTCGTATCGAATAATTAAAAATACAAATTAACAATAAGTCAAGCGATGTTTGTTCTCTGTCGATTCTGCTAAAAACTTATGCCGTTTGAAACCACATGAGACTCGACTTCTATCAGTTTAACAAAAACAGCCTGAGTGTGATACGTATTATGTACATCATACAAACGATGATAATTTATAGTATTTATAGATATTTATTTATTGAATGCTCTTTTGCTTCACCAATTTAAATTATAGATTAAAGTTAACCTTGGTGTGTGTAAAGTTCTATTACCAATTCTCGAGTTCATACAGCCATAAATCAATAAAATTGTATTCCCATTAATCACGACAAGACCCATAAGTTTTATATTTATACATAATTCATGTTTATTTTGTAGTAGTAAAAGGTTATCCCTAAAATTACGATTTAAAATATTTAAACCAGTACAAGCGAATATTCAGACATTTAAAATAAGCTCCGTGAAAAACAAAGTGCAACATTTGCATGTCACAGTATAAATTTTAATAAAAGGCAAATTAGTCATAGGGCCCACGTGATTCGAACTAGAAGAGTGCCATACACTTCTATAATTACAATAAGTTTTTATGATAATTGTTTACGGAGTTAATTCTGTGATTAGTGTGTTCTTCCTAAAATAAGGTAAAATTATCTCGCCACGAAGCGATATAGAAGAACTTGCACTTTAGAAGAATTAGAAACTTTCTTATTGGAATCTTACACAGTGTGTTGAAAATCCCTGTGGACGTGTTAACTATTCGATCAACACCAACATTCAAGCATAAGGAAACTATCTCAAATATTTAGCAACTACGAATATTGCAATCATGAGTTTGATAAATATTTGTGAAATGTCGACATTTAATAATAAGTACTGTACTATAAACTACCAGAAGTGGTTTTACATCATTTTATAGAATTAAATATCCGCTTTGCACAAAGTCACGATCAATAATAATCGAAAAACATTCAAACTACTGTCACATGTGTTTCGTCTTCTCTTGAGAGGGTGCCAACGAGGTAACATCCACGGAGTTCACATATAACAGTACTATATCGGTCCATATACGTCCCATTGCAGAACAAGAGCCTCCTCTACAATCGAGAGTATAATTGAGCGGTTTGGCCATAATATAGTCCAACACGCAAGCATAGTACGGGTTGGTGGACTTTACATACCATAGAAATTTAAAAAAATCACTGTCGTATGCAGGTTAATATTTTTTTTTATTGTAATGAAGAGAGAATTATAACCGAGAAATAATGGAGGGATTAGGCAAGCGACTTTGCATATTTGAATTCATTAAAGCTGTGCATGAGATATGACTTTCATCTACATCTACATTTTGCACGAAAATTTTATTTTTCATTAATGAAATATATGAAACCACCATATTCGTATTAACATGTAATCTGTTATTGTTTACCCGGATTTAAAAATTTGTATATCTTTAATTTATATTTGAAACTCATATTACATTTATAAATAATTGTTTAATAAAATGCAATAACGACATCTGAATTGACTATTTTTATTTTAAAGTTAAAAACGTCTATTTTTCCTAATTAGTCATCACAATAAAAAATTACGATCAGGTCACGTGTCCTGACGCGAGTTTAATATTTTATACCCATTACAGAAAAAGTGCTCAACGCCGCTAAAGAAGTTTTCACTTCAAAAATATACAAAGAAAATATTATCCACCATGACATACAGGGTATATCAAGACTGCTACCGAAAATGAAGCCGGGTGGTAGTTTAAGCTACTTCAGACACAATGCAACAGAAAAAGTTGCAAAAAAAAAAGCGACAATTTTTTTTTGCGATATTTTTCCTAACGCCATATTTGGGTGGTAAATACCCTTTTTTCCTAAAATAATAGTGTATACCCTTTTATTTATAAAGACTCTAAGGTATAAAAGAGTTTAAATTATTATTTTAGCAAAAACTATGGATTTACCACCCAAAAATTACGATATTTAAAAAATCATAAAAAATAATTGTCGCGTTTCTTTGCGAAATTTTTGGTTGCATTGTGTTTGTAGTCACTAAAACTACCACCCGGCTTCGTTTTCGGTAGCAGTCTTGAGATACCCGGTATAAGCCAAATATTGTTATTGAAGATTCAATCATTTCCCAGATGCACCTTAGCATATTAGTATTCCTAGCAAATACAACATTGATTTATGTATATCATCATTTCCGATACTTTTTTATAAATGTCAATATTAAAAGCAACTTACGCCATTCCTCTCGTTGTCATTTTCGATATCCTTTTCGCCCTCGTGGTTGATATCTTCTCCCTCCCCCTCCCTATTGTTCCCTCCATCGATGGGCGGTGGATCTGGCCCGATCTTCTCAAAGTTGATCACCACACCACTCTGAACTTTCTGAACGAGACTGTCGATGCATTGCATCAGCATACGGTGTGAAGTGATGCAGTAGGAGCGACCTGAAACATTACGACCAATCATTAAAAACGTGCGGTGACGTCATATTGAGATCATCTTCTTTACTGTATTTAGCTATATTATAATGGACGGGTGGAGATATGACGTTGAGACACATGCATGTTATAGCGTCAGCACTTTATACTCCAAAAATCATTAAATAATGGCAATAATTATGTTACTATATATTTTTTGACGTGACAACGTCTTAAATTAGGTTGCGGCTGGGAGTCACTTATGAAAAAGTGTAACGCCCGGTAACGTAACGGTGCGCGCGCAGCACTAGAGAATTATTTTTCAGTTTCACCCACTTTTTCCAAAATTGTCCCATAGCCCCCCCCCCTGCCTTCCCCCACCCTTATTCCGAAATAGTGCCTATTAGCCTCCCCACGAAACCTAACCCCCCCCCTCCCCTACCCCCATCCCGAAAATTTACCTCACCCCCCCCAATCCTATCTCGGCCAACATAGGTCGTAGACCCACCGAGTTTGGTATCCTCGGAACCGTCTTGGTGAGGGCTACAAATTGACCCCGCCAGAAATCCCAAATTACGCAAAAAATTACCCCCCCAAAAAAAATATTTTACCTCCAAAAAATTAATTTAAGTTAGCCTCCCCACGAAACCTTCTCCCCCCCCCCCTCCCTTACCCCCACCCCGAAAATTTACCTCACCCCCCCCCCAATCCTATCTCGGCCAATATAGATCGTAGACCCACCGAGTTTGGTATCTTTGGAACCGGCTCGGTGAGCTCTACAGATTGGCCCCAACCAAATCCCCAAATTCCTCCCTCTCTCCCCTAAAATATTTGTCCAGGCATAGCTCCGTCATTTCTTAAAGTAAACCCCCCGTGTTTGGAGTCAGAGGAATCGTCTTGACGAGCTCGACAATCGAGAGCAGGCAAAATACGATTTTTCTTATTGACGTGACAACGTCTTAAATTAGGTTGCGGCTGGGAGTCACTTATGAAAAAGTGTAACGCCCGGTAACGTAACGGTGCGCGCGCAGCACTAGAGAATTAGGCGCATTGAATCGGCGCATGCTTGTGTCTCTGTCTTTGTCTTTCTCGAACGTTCTTGGCGTTGGAAAAACAAGAAAGCGTCACAATACAAGTTCACACGTGTGGTTAAAGTATCGTCAGCTGTGTCTGTAGTGAAAATATGGAGTGCTTAGATTCGTCATTACATGTACAATGTTTTAGTAAACAAAATATATTTCTATAGTTAAAATTTGTGCAATTCTTATTTTCATTCAATTCCTTGTTCCTATTGTGCAATTTAATTATATTCATATCAATAAATATTCTACCGAGAAAAAGACGTTGTCACGTAAAATCTTCGCCCGTAAAACCGACTTTACAGGCAACCATTTTTACATATAGGTAGCTTATATTTTACTAACATTGTTTTTTCTTTAAATGTAGATGACAATTTTAAAGTAAATATTTTAATATGAAATAATATCTTATAAGGAATATTGCATCTGTAAATATCTGTCGCATCATGGTGGACATATCCTGCATATTTGATTCAAATGACAATAATATTATACTTAAAATTTACGTAACAATTTAAAAGTATTTGCTAACACAATAAATTAAGTTAGCAAATAAACATGGCAAATTGATAGAACTAACAACTTTATTTGCTGAGATCTCAAGTTTTGCAAAGTTTAAACAACTTTCGAGCTAAGTTGGCGTCTGATTGTTACACCACGTTACACAGGACCTGTCGATGTATTCCGACTGCGTATTACCTAGCAAATTATTTCCTAACTATTATTTCATTATTTCCAATCGACTAGAGCCTACTGGCCTCTTCTTGTCTTAGCACTGACCCCGACCTTCATATCGTCTCATGCATTTATTAACAGCACAAGTATTTAGTGAAGGAAAACATCGCGAGGAATCCTACATACCATAGAGGTCTATTCAAGATTTTCTATAGGAAAACTCTGCCATGCCCCAATAAGCCAGCGAGGTCTAGGACAGCCTAAATCCTCTCAATCCAGTTCTTGATTAGACAGGAGTTCCACGATTAGAAGTTTGGTGACATATGAGCTACTATAGTAGTTTTATAATCACTACATAGTATAAAACAAAGTCGCTTTCTCTGTCCCTATGTCCCTTTGTATGCTTAAATCTTTAAAACTACGCAACGGATTTTGATGCGGTTTTTTTTAATAGAGTGATTCAAGAGGAAGGTTTATATGTATAATACGTACATATTATTATATATATTGTACAGAAATCTATTTGTACCCGGGTGAAGCTGGGCCGGGCCGCTAGTTATACATAAATTAAAGTATCTAAATACAAAAATATATAACGTATATTTAAACTGAGAACACTAAAGCTATTGCAAATAAACTACAACTGGGTTAAAAGAAGTATAGTTAGCTACTTAAACACGGCGAAAACATGTATCTATAATCTACCGGGATAATTGCAACTTATCCTATAATTACGACAACATAATTTAACAATAAATTTCCAGAAAAGTCTGGCATATTCATGAACGTAACACTTCACGGAGAACAATGTCGCTGGTCGAGAGTGATTTAAATAATATTAAGTCCGAAATACGTTCTCATCCATGACATCACTCAGTGTAGCCAATTAAAAATCGTAAATATAAAAAGCCGGCTTTTTTCACAAAACTGTCGTGTTGTAACTATGGCAACATTTGATCGTACTGCAGATAGCATTAGCATTAGACATGATTTCCACTAAGGCTATATGTAAACGTAAAAATCTGGATTGAATAATTCATCAGCGATAATGCCTACCAAATGCAGAAATTCAAAGTTTGTAGTGAAAAATTCTAATCCAAAGGTGCAACGTTATCATCGTAAGAATCAAATTACGTTGTTATGTTTACGATGCAGCGTGCACTGCACGACTGACGTTCCCAACACACATTTACATTAGTTTCGTTTTATAAAATGATTATATTTATATGACAGCGTATGCCTTGACACTAAGTGAACTACACAAAAACTCGCCAAACTGGTTCCCTAAAGGGTTTTGTACTATCACCTGGTTGTATGAAATTTCTATAACCATTTAACAATGTTTGCTACTTGAATGATAATTGCACCTCTTGTATTGAATACAATATAAAACGTGGATGTAAAACTTTTCCAACTATCAATGTAATTATTATCTTAAAGTCCGCTACTATCATTCTTTAAAGTCCAAGTGCTACAAACATCCAAGTGAATCTGCACGATCGTATGACCTGAATACGTATTAGACTTTATTTAAGATATTTTTATGATGCTATGGAATTTAGCAAACCTGGCCATGTGTGAACGGAACTCGCATTCGAAATTGAATAAACCCGTAATGTACATTTTTTTTACCTATTGTATCCAGATTGTGACCGAAAACGGAGCCAGGTGGTTATTTTAATGACAGCAGAGTACAGACTTAATACAAAATATTTTTTGCAAAAGAAACGCGACAATTTTTTTTTTTTAAGTAATTTAACCCTGTCTTACTTTCAAAAATAAACAAATAAAAGAAAACGTCGATATTTATACATATTTTTTTGTTACATCTCTAAAATTACCAGTTGGCTTCATCGGTCACACTACAACGATATACCCTGTCTGTTTTCAATAGGAATTGGATTTTATAACAGAGTACAAAAATTTAAGAAGGTAAAGACGACAGCTTAGTAATATTTCGAAAAGTACGTGTAATTTATTTTATTCTTATAACTTCATTGATAAGAAATGCTATACATCATATCCCAAAAGTAGGAACAAAAAATATCGAAAGTAAAATCGTTTTACACGATACATTTCACTAGCCAGTGCCGCATTTTATAAATTTCCGATATTACTTCACTAAGATAGACTTGGGCAAGCAACTGTGCCAAGTTTTGAGTTGATAGCTTAAGTACGAGAAAAAACAGCTACATTCAGCCAAAACCAAAAAGTCCGACTAAGCGTTATCTATTCCCATCATTTTTGATTAACGGGAATGACGAGACTTTCAGGTCGTTCGACTGATGATAATCGTCAGGCACTGCATGTATCCTACTCTGTTTTGTCACTTCAAGACATTATTTATCTTTTAATGCCTAGTAATGATTGCCTAAAATGTCCTTTATAACCGGAACACAACGATGCGTATACACTACCGCTTGACGACAAAAATTGACAAGACTGTTGCACTCACTGCCTACCCAGGCGGATCATCCCAAACTATGGAAATTGTAAAATAAATAATTATGTACTGAACTCTACTCAATAAGTTCTACGATTACTATAGCACAATATAGTCTTGATTTGCCAAAAAAATATAGAAAAATAATTTTACCTCCAGTAACTTCACACATTGCATCGATGGGCGACGAGTCGGATGGCACTAGCCCAGTGTCTCGCTCTACCGCTGGGGTCCCAGCCAGCCGAAGCACTAAGGAAAATAGTCTTTGGTCCCACCGAAATGGCTCTCGAGTCAACTCCGATCCGGGTATTGGGCAATTCATGGGCAGATTGAACTGAAAACAAATATTAATGTTTAAAACCAGGAAAATCAAATATTTTTGCATATATAAATCAATCACATAAAAACACGGAATATCGTACTTTGTTGTTTTTTTTTAATAATTGAATACAATTCGATTGAAATATTTCGAGTTTGACAAAAACCTGAAACTTAACTAACGCAATCCGCCTCTTTTACACGGTTTTTTGACAAGAAATTGAACTTAATGTAAAGCGCAGTCGGTAAATAATGTTAATTAATGTCTCATAAACGGTATAAAGGCGACTAATTTGAATAAGATAAATAATGAAATTTAACGTGTAACCTAAACATCAAAGTAAAAACAGCTAAAATCCAATGTATTTCCTTAAAAGATGCAAGTATAATCACCATATGTGGATGTTTCATCTTTTTGCCTCCACTTCACTCGTCGACTAGTTTAATGGATTAGTTATGTGAGAGACTGCTCGAATCGAGAAAACTATGCGACTATTTTAAAATGTCAATAATAAACATCGTACAAAAATAGTTTCAACCGTCAATTGCACGTAGGATGTAATGTCCGGAACTACCAGTAGCAAGCGATCGAAGCGGGACAAAACCGCTATTCCTTAGTGATGATAAGTGTGAATGATTGTAAGAATGTTTAAATTATTGGTTGGTCAGGCAAAATAGTAAACTGAATTTGATAAAACTTTTTTACCGAAATAGCTTAACAATATACCTACATACCTATGAACTCTACACCTAGAAGAAATATCGAGAGGCCAACTAGAAGAACCTGAATATGTACAGAAACTTTTTTTTATTCCCTAGGTCCTGAATACGCAAACACATAAGCTGATGACAAGCGATCACTGCTGCTCATGAACATCAACAACACTTGGATCATGGATGAGTTGCCAGCTCATCAAATCGGAAGGGGAGCGGGAAGGACAAATGAAGGGAACAGGAAAAGGGTATTCGACATCCGGAAATCTTTTGATATCGCCTCAATTCGATTTCCTGTGAGACGTTACCGCCCCAGACGAGCCTGCACATTCATGCTGAGCCATGACCACAGAGTACATTTTAAATACTGAGATAGTGACGTCACTCAATCCATTGAGGGCGGACTCTGGCATTAAGTAAGAAAATCAATACAGAAATATGCCTATAGTAGTAGTAGTAGTATCAGCCCATATACCTCCCACTGCAGGGCACGGGCCTACTCTACAATCTACAGTGGTTAGGCCATATAGTCCACCACGCTGGCCTAGTGCGGGTTGGTGGACTTACATACCATAGAAAATTTTATAAATAAATAAATAAATAACACCAAACAGTCACATACATAGTCCTGACCCCACACTAAGATCGAGTCTTGTGTCGTGGGTATCAGGAACTACGAGAGACTTTTCGGTCTCACAAACACCCAGACCCGAAAGAAATATTTGTGGGCCACACAAACATTTCTCTCGGTGCGGGGATCGAACCCGCGGCCTCTCGTTTCACAGGCGGTGTCTAACCGTCAGCGCCACGGAGGCTGTCGCGTAAAACCAATCGATTTTTTCACCCTCTGGTGTAAAGTTAGTCAAACTGATAATAATTCGCCCTTGTTCTAAGATAAACCACCATGGCCATAACCGACAACACTGTGGCTCTACCACTTCTATTTCCCACCCAAGCTAGCATATAAGTACTGATAGATTCGATAATTTCACTTATGTATTTCAGATTATCATAACTACAAGAGATCCTTAGTTAAAGATTGACATATGTTATTTATAGTAATCTCTCTCTTCAGTCGGTCCCTCATTATTGAGGATCGTGACTCTCAATTGTCTTGATGACCTCTCTCCACCGGCATCGGTGTAATATTATTTAATCTATTTATAGTAATAATAGACTATAAATTGTTTTCATTTCTCAATCTATTTAGGTAATATTTAATACGGTCAACTAAGGCGATAAGTAATCAAAACAAATAATTATATAATAAAATACATGAACTCGGTTATGTGTTGATAAAAGTCATAATAACTTAATTAATTATTTAAATGCTACTTCCTAAGTATCAAAGAATGCGGACGTCGAAGTAAATATTGTATTGTTTTCGTGCCAAATGCGTTTTTAATACTCATGGTCTCAAAATCTATATTCTGAGATTCGAGGGTTAGTATAATCGAGTCCTGCAGAGTATCTAAAAAAACTTTTCAATTTAAGTAAATAAGGTCTTTAGATATTCACGATCCTAAAGGAGACACCCACTTAAATTCCTTATTGTGTTCAAGACACGACTACATAATTTAATATTTATGTAGATTCCACATACATTTCGCAATGAATTTGTTATCCCATGTATGATAAGAGACGGTGCTTAACTATATCGGACATTGCTGTCGAGTGTAGTACAAAACTAATGTTAAATAAAAAAGTATTGGTTTACAGACAAAGAAATTCTACATACAAAGAGTGCCAAGCCATGTTTGAAGAAACGGGTAGTAGCGCCCAGACTAATTATGTCAGTAGAAGGGCATTAGTTTCGCCCGGGTAGCGACCACCGTACAGTTGGAACGTTGGAGCCACGAGGTGAACAATCCGGTTTTGACTAGGCCGGCATAATTGTTTCGACTGGCGAAATAATAAAATTGACTCTCGCGGGTCGATAATCTATCTGGGTAGTACTGCAGAGTGAAAATACTAGATGCAGTGTAGACACTTTGCCGTGGCAGTATGAAAAAAATGCTACAAATCATATGTCTTATAGCGGATACTTGTGAAAAAAAAAACAGAAATATATAATTATTTCTGAATAATTATTAGGTGCTCTTAGCTGTTAATTATAGTTAATAATAAATTCGTGAATAATCATATTATAAGGAATTGTTTGATTTCAGCATTTATTTGCTCAGCGCATTACAAATAGCCCTACATATGTACGCCACATGGTCTGAATGTATCTTTCGAATACGTTGACTTATTCCGTAATTTCATTTTCCTTGATTACCGAATACATGTAAGACATATATGGTATATGATATGGTCATGGAATAAATTAAATTTTTAAGAATTGTTTACATATATAATTCTCTTTTTCTTCTATTGTCCTTTCAAAACCGAATCAGAACATATAAACATTAATTACATTTGATTTTAATCGACTTTAATGAATCAAATGAAAAAAAATAATGTTAAGGCGGAAGCGGACAACGGAAATAATAACTCGTAATATTAGGAAATTGGGATAAAATGGAAAAATATGTTAGATGCTCATTGCTAACGTTGGCATATCGTGTTATTCTATTCTTTTTTATTTTTTAAATATTCTTGTTTATTTAGTTTTGTTGAGGCCTTCTGGCAATTTCACATGAATAAATTATAATACAATTGAAATTTCACATGCCATGTGTATTATTGTCCTTGATTGATAGCAGCTCGAGGCATCTTGGTAGTTGATTTATTGGCAATTATATTAGAATACTCAAATTAACATTGCACGACTTTGAACATTTAAATTGAATTTAAACATTATCAATTCGAAACTGCTCAAAGACTTCAATTAAAATAAATAAAGAAAATATAATAAACAATAATATCTTATACAATAATGACAACGATAAAAAAAATACATCAATTTTTTTCTCATTTAGCTTTTTTGTACATACTTTTTTGGTTCGCGAAATTATAACTGTTTCCTTTTATTGGACATACCATTCCACACAAATCTTTGACACCCTGTTCTACCAACCGCTACGGTGGTATAGATTATGAAAAAGATACATTGTCTGCTAAAATATTTTCTCTTTCTTTTGCCTTTCTGCTGCAGTCGGGTAAAATGGCCTCGGTTGAAAATGTATGTTTCCGAAATATCACTACAATTATTCATCGTATTTAATCGTGGTTCTTACTAATTATTAGAAATACTTGGTGTCATTAGTTTAGATTAAACTTGACCATACACCTTTTTTTATACATAATTCTATTTTCTTTATCGGGAATAACCTTGTTAGACTGAATGTTCAACTATTTTTTTCGAAATCGAATGTATGTTTTTTCTACTTTATGATTTTTACTAGTCGAAAAAATATATACTTATTATCATCGATTCTTTTATATTTTTGTGAATAACTCAATTTATCAATGGGTCAAATACAAAACAAGAAAATATTTTTATTGCAATTAATGGCAAGCAAAGCATGCCATTAGCCTGATGATAAGCGATACGACTACTAATGGGCAGCACCAAAACCGAACAACACTATGAATTGCATAGCAATGCTTGGCATTCCATGGCGCTTGCCATTCTAAGACATGAGATGTTTTAAGTAGTATATGTCCAGTAATTATATTGACAAAATTAAAACAATCGTATTAAATACGACAAGGCCAATTATATTTAAATTCAAACATAGCCCAAAACACGATTATTACCAACGGAATCGTATAGTTTAACTCCAAATTAATATGTGGCTGAATTTTAAAGCTGGCTTATATTTCAATGTATGTAACCTACAATGGGTTTAAAAATTCATTTCACCACAGACCCGCGCCGCGATAAGATATGGGGCACGCAGTTAACTGATATTATACCAACCTATGGGATACTTGGTTGTTTAAATTTGATTTATTCTTAACGCGAGAGTGAAATTTTGTTACATTTCAAAATATACGTAAAAATCGATGTTAGAAGATAAAATATGCAAATTAAATATTTTAACTGATAATATTTATGATTTAATTATATTTTTAATTACTATGACTATTATATCAAACATAATGAGTATTTAAATATTTTTTTTCCTATAAAGAAACACTCTTATTCAGATAATTCAAACAAAAAAATACATTTATCATTATATTTGCCACAAATAAAGAGCTTTCATTAATTACATAAAAAAATGTAACATTAATATTGTAAGCCATAAAAAACATAATTAACTTGTAAAATAACCATACCAATAAGAATATTATGGCAATATAAGAATATTATGGCACTAGGCCAGCGTGGTGGACTATATGGCCTAACCACTCACAATCATACTCTCGATTGTAGAGGAGGCCCGTGCCTTGCAGTGGGACGTATATGGGCTGATACAAAACAAAAAATAAGAATATTATATTTATTCTTAATTGTTTTTTTCAATAAGAATGTCTCAAATATGTGATTTTAGCACTTTACCAAGTTTAAAAACAAAATGATGTAATTGGCTAAACACATAAATAAATAAAATTAAACAATTGAAATTAAAACAATCTTAAACTTCATCTAAATAATGTTTACAAGTCGATAGGATTAAATTGCAAGTTAAGATCAATGAACATGATGTATAGATCTAGAAAATGAACTAAACTTAACGAAATAATATTTATAAATAAACTAGATCTCATTTTATAATTAAGTAAGATTGAATTCCTGTCTAATCTATAAAGAACAATTATCTCTTATTATTTCAATAACCTACATCAATGTTAGTATTTATATCAAGTTAATTTAATTTGATTCATAAGTCTTAATATATTATTTAAATACTGCAAAAGTCCACAATCTTGAATTGTATTTGGTGCACTTCAAGAGAAAAAGTAATAAGAACAATAATAAAAGGTAAATCTCACCTCTTCCTGAATGCCTGCATTGCTTGACAGTTTCCCTCCATCAGTAATCACAACAATAACAGATGGTTCAAGGTAAAATGGGCACCTTCCTTGACCATAGGTGTCAATTCCAGTTTGCATACGGTTTATGTTCAAAACATCAAATGCATGCTTCAGAGCAGCACCCATAGTAGTCAACCCCAAACATTGTAAATTCTTCAATTCATTAATAAATGTAGCTAGATTTTCCTTCCAACCAGCCTAAAATATACAAATCAATTAAACAAGCACTAATAAAACTACATAACTGAGATAAATTACTAACATAATCTATGATGATGATGATTTTCAGGTCAAGTTTAAAACAAATAGTTATAGCATGAATCATAATCTATTGTAACTGATGTTGTCAACAAGACTTAAAGGAAATAATGGAAGAATCACGTTACAATCGTACAAATTTTAAGTCCCCCACTTATTGTTAGTATGACAATTCAAATTTCCCTCCCAAAACGCCATTTCGTTGAGTACGGCCTCGGCCAATGAGATGTTGCGACGAGAGCGCAGTAGCAAACGAGCGCTATCGCGGAGGCAGCAACGGCGGTGGTTCGTCCTGTTTACGTCGTGCTGTCTATTTCAGTAAATTCGCACTTTCAAAGTATGTAAATGTTCTGGCTTACAGATTACAGTGCTTCACATACAAACGACACTGGACCTGGCGCCGTAATTTATTAATGCACAAAATACAAGGAATTCCTCGTTAACGTGTTCACTTTGCTATACTAACCTTGATGTTCGCGGGTGGCTCTTCGAAAGTTAGAAGCATATACCTGTCGCCTCTGCTTTCGGGGGAACGTTGACGTACCTAGGAAATAAATTTGGTCAGTCCAACACACTAGCACGCGATAAACAAATCGATCACAAAAACGAGGCGGTTGACGAGTCGATGACACTGCACGTACCTTTACGAACGTTTCCACAGCGCCCTTGGCTACATCGAGCAACGTCGGGCGTCCGCCCAAATAAGCTCTTTGGTTCATAGAAGCTGAGGTATCTATTAAAAAGACTATGATAGTCATGGTGAAAATTGCCTAAATTTCCTTCGATATACATTAAAATATATGCACGCTATTATGAACTAAGAACAAAAATGGCCGCTACATCGTATGCAGATTCGCTGAGAAGCGACCGTCCGACAGCCGCTTCGACGAGCAGCTGAACAAGCTACGCCACGAAGACTCTAAAAGTACCACGTGACCTAATCATGCGTTCGGGTGTTCTCGGCATCCAATAGAAAAACGTTCGGCAACTTTCGTCTCCTAGCAACGATGTTGCCACATCATGGAATAACTTGTCCCACGCGAATTAAATAATCCTTAACATGAACCAAAAATACGTATTTAACAAAATTATGTTAATATTTTAAAATAAATCAGAGTAATTTTCATGTAGGTATAAACTTGGGATTTAAAATATTCACTCACAAACAACTATAAAATACTTTCAACATATTTTGGTAGTTACAACTTATCTTGAAAATTAAAATATGAACTATTTTTAACATAAAAAATAAATAAGATAGGACTGATAAGTATAGAGATTTATTTTAGAATTTTAATACGGGTAAAACAATGCAAGATACGAGTAAAAATCAGGGTTCCGCAGAAAAAAATAAAATCCCTTACATATGAAGTTATTTTTAACCGACTTCAAAAAAAGGAGGATGTTCTTAATTCGACTGTATGTTGCTTTTTTTATGTTTGGTACCTCGTTTCTCTGTACTGTGTGAACCGATTTTTTTAAATATGATATTATGAAACGTGGGTTCAATGTGTTTCATTGATTGGTTGAACTGTAACAATAATTAGGATTCCAGGGGTAAAAAAACCTCGAAGATAAAAAAAAGTCTTATTTCTTTGATTCGTTGGTGGGAGAACTGGTGGGAGGCGCCCGACGTGACAGCCCTGTGGTGGCATGCGCGTGAGCTGCGCGCGGTCATTGCAACATTACTTTATTTTTCTAAAATAAATGTAGCCTAAGTAACTCCTTGTTATATCAGCTACCTGACAAAAAAAAGTCCCGTCAAAATCGGTCCAGTCATTTCAGAGATTAGCCGGAACAGACAGACAGACAGACAAAAAAAATTAAATATCATTTTCGGCACAGGTATCGTGTATATAACGATATGTAGTTGGACATTTTTGTTTATTTTCACATTTAAAACAGACACTCCAAGTTTATTTATATGTATAGATACAGTCAAACACGCAGACAAACTTACGGGCAAAAGCTAGTTAATAAATAAAATGAAGACTGGAAACTAAAAATAAAGAATTAAAATTACATAATACAGTGTTTCAAATAAAATTACAATGAAATAAAAAAAATTATAACATTTACTTACAAGGTTTTATTTTAAATAATTTGTTGACATTGCAACCAAATTTTTGGAGCACAGTTAATATCCACAAAAAATATTTCATATTTCAGGGCGCATTCGATGAATAATTCAAATTATTTGAGAATTTCATTGATTATATATTTAATTCCCATTTATGAGAGAACTTAACTTATGTCTAGCAACACCGTTTAATGGAAGTAAATAAATAAAAGTATTAAAACGAAAGTTTTTATTTAAATCACGACAATACATATAATAAATTTACTTTAAAAATAATATCAATATTTTAACTCTTAAACTAAAACAATCGCTAATAAATAGGGTCAATGTAGCCGTTTAAACAATGTTTAATAAAGTACTTCCGTGATAATTAGCGGCAAATTTAAATATAGAGACGCATATGACAAAAGGCGTGTTAATTTTTAGTTTGAATATTTAAAAAAGCCAATTTATTTGGATATGTAATATATAATAACTGAATAATACGTAAGCTCGGTCATTTGAAAATAAAATGTTAAATACTTTTAAAACCAATTAGTGCAACAAATAATCAATTTTTATAAGTGCTAAATATAATCAAAAAGGGTGTATGTAGTGTCCTTGCTTAGATGTATATTTGGTTTAAAACTTTAGTAAGCATTCATTTAAAAAAATGATTTGTTTAATATATCTCTTAGAGTATATATATAGAGGGAGCGCTGGTACTTCAAAAACGTAGATAAAAATGGTGGTGCCGGGCCACCTTTTTCTGCCTTCCTATTGGCTAATATTTGAACAGGTTGTGAAACATACATAAATTACTTGAAAAAAAAATTCAAAATAAATAGTTTAGGTATATTTAATTTCACTCAAACTCGTTTTAAAAGGATAATAGCTAAATATAATTTCGGCTATCAAAGGAATTTATAACAATTTATTGCTAAATAATTAATTCAATTTTTACTAATATAGGAGCGCTACCCACATTACGAACAAGAAAATATCTACGTTTTTCAAAACGCGAATGTATGACAGCGCTCCCTCTATATATAAATACTCTAAGATATATCTATAGAGTATTTTTTTAAATTTAATATATTGGCTACTTAATAAGGGTACATCAGTGGCCTTTTACATAATTTTGACATTAAGCTTTAATTGCATTGTTAGCTGCCATATAGATAGTTGAATACTTCGCAATAAAATGGTTAAAATTAAAAAAAATGCACTCCGGGAGTGCCGGCAGAAGTGAAAACTTGATTATTAACGTTGAGCATGTTTGATATTTTGGAATGGTTAGGGAATAATTTTGCACCAATTGCTTTATCAGTATAAAAGTACTATCATTTATGTGGTAGAATACAATATTCATTTATTGCGCTATCGTACACAAACATGACAATTTATATTACATTAAAAATTTAACACTTTAAAACTATTACAATTATTTTACATTAAAAAGTTTATCTCTCCGAAAAATCAACTTTCATCCATAATTTCAACGACTTTTTCACCATCATCATTACCAGAACTATCATCGCCAATCTCTAAAACTGATACGATAGGTTTATGGTAGCTGAAGTAAGAAACGAACAGTTTTGATTCGAACCTATTTAAATGTCTAATAAAGACCGCATCAATAGTAGTTTTGTATTTCGTTGTGCTAAGATTGCGATCATTCGACATAGTTAAACCAAATTCATTATTTAAAAATTCAATTAATAGTTGATTTTTATCGTCTGCGAAGTTTATGTTGAAATCTCTACTCAAAATCATTGGCAATTCATCAAAGCTTTATAAACTGACAGCTAACTGACAGCTGTCTACTCTCCATCCGTCTTACGCTTTTCGTCTTACGATCAGGTCACGTGTCCTGACGTGAGTTTAAGATTTTATACCCATTACAGAAAAAGTGCTCAACGCCGCTAAAGAAGTTTTCACTTCAAAAATATATGTAAATTATATGTAAAAATGATTATTTGGTTCCTTTTTAATTCAAAGTATACAATTTGAATTATTGTGATTATTACTAATTGTCCAACATATTCAACCTGACTTTCGCTGTTTGCTATGGACCAAAAATAAAATAAACACCTGTTTTAATTGACATATAAAATTTAGGTATAAAAGTTCATTCTTTTAAAGCAAACTGCTTACAAAAGAAATATATTTCTCCTTAAAACGTTTAAACTGTATGTTTACTGAATAAATATGTACTTACCTATTATATATTCTATGTACCATAAAATAACAGAAATAGTAATGATCAGTATAAATAATAAAATAAATAAGTAAATTTACTTGACCTTAACATGCTTAAAGTATTATTATAATATTATTTGAAATATTATAACTTTGCTTTTCATGTGCATACTTTTTCGTCTGAGCCAACATTTCAAATGCTCACCAAAAAGCATAGAAAAATCTCTCCCACAGGGACACTGCAGTGATCTCAAATAAAACAGACTGCTTAACCAACGCGGCGCGGCGCAACGCACTTTTCGTTATTAGTTCTATATAAGCCCCAAAGAGTGCGCTTTACTGTAATTAGATATCTATGTATCAAAAATAATCGTAATTGAGTTATGAAAATAAGTGGCTTGTAGATATTTATAATAAAATATTCTATGAACTGAGCTTCAAATTGACTTCATAAAAAATTTACTTCGTGATATTCAACAAAATATGATTGATACACTGGGGTAACTTTCATCCAGTTATTAACACATAATTATAATCTTGATACATAAACTAATATTTTCTGTCTTATTATTTAAGACTATCAGAAATTACATAGGACTTAGTATTAACTTGATAGAATTTTAAGCTAGCAAGTTATATTCATTCATGTTTTGCTAATGGTGGAATACGACCTGTATTGCAGATGTTTGACCAAGTGAAATCTATTTGGTAATCATGTTAACTTACCACCACCTACTTTATGTGTCTAATAATAAATCTTATGTAACTGTATCGGAAAAATATGCAAATATTTTTATGATTTTATTTCAAATTTCCAAATGAAGTATTTTCACTATTTCGGAAAAAATCAGGATACAATAATATTTATACTTCATGATGCAAAAAATTATATTTTGAATATGCCAATTCAATTTATGAGAGAGCTTAATATAAAATAAACTTCTTACTACCCCCAAATAGTAATAGGGTGAATTTAACTACGAATAAAGCTGAAGAGTAAGTTTGTTTGTTACTTCTACTCTCAGGAACTATTCGTTCGAATTGAACAATTTTTTTTTGTGTTGGATAGTACGTATATCGAGGAATGTTATCGGCTATGTATGATCACGCTATGATCTATAGAAGGGAAGCAGTAGTAAAAAATATACTAAATATGAGGACAAAAAAAAAACGTGGTCCGATTGTCAATATTCTAACCTGATAATCGGAATTAGACATTTTTACCGCCATTTTGAAAAGTGTATTTTCACCCGCGTAGAGCCGGGCTGGAACGCCTTTTATCTTTTAAGAGTTCGCACACAAAAACTTTTTTTTTAATCCAAACTGGATACTATGAAACAGTAAGTTATAAAAAGCTTATTAGGGTGGTATTGAGTCAAAAACATAGAAGTTTTGTAACAAGAATTAATTTGACACGTATTCTTGCCTGGTCTAAAATACAAAATTAAGTTTCGTTGAAACAAAAAAAAAATAGAAGAAATTAACTAGCAGATTAGCATCTAGCAGTTTTCTATTTCGTAACTACCATCTCATTCTCACTGATTCTCACCTCTAGCCACATCTGTCATTATGAACTGTCATTTTGAGCAGAAATCTAAAATCTCAAATCTGAAATCTGTCATTACATCTGTTTTGTTCTGTTGTAGAAGCGGTTTTTGGAGTATATGTAATTTTTAGTAATTACTAAATATGGATGATGTCCTGGAACAATTGGTGGCTACTGTGATTACGCCTATATTAGATGATGACACTAAATCAAACTATGAATGTTTATATAAAAATTGGGGAAAATTTGGCTACCAAGAAGAAAGGCGTAGAGAAATGCTTGAAATACAGAAGAAGTAAGTATTTTTTAATAAGAATATTTTTATTAAGAACAATAGTAAACAACTGCTTTATTACTTTTTTGTGATAAGCTGAATAAGCTCTAATTTAGTAATTGGCAAATAAAGTTTTTTAAAATAACGTAGGATGTTGAAGTTACAAAATTCGGTGAAATGTATTGATATAGATTTTGAGTATTTCATAACATTTGGTGGTTCACTGAAAGTTAAATTTTTAAACTATTATATTTTTAGTATGGTTGTATGCGCAAAGTAGCAAGTAAAATATAGAAAAATACAAGAATTTAAAAATTTATATGCGTGGTGGCATGGTAAAAGACTGGATGTAGTAAGTTGTTATTAAAACGATAATTGTGGTGTCAGATCCAAGGGCACAATCATGACTTCAGATTTGTGTGTATTGATAGCCAATTACCATGTTGTTTAACAATGAATCCATAACATATGGACCATGTAGCTACATTGATTATCTGGATGTGAATGCTATTATTGAGGTCAATCTCTTAATAATAATTTTCTTATGTCAAGTGTGAAACATTCATGGAGAATATAGAAATATAAATTTAAACAAATGAGTCCTTGTGAAATTTTCTATCAAACTATAACATTAATATCATTAAGAGCGTATACACCTTGCGCGCAAAGTCAACTATAGGTATTTCTTCGTTAATTTCACGCACACATAAGCGACCAAAGCTGTGTGCATAGAGCAAGAGACAATCGGCTCAAACAACTTTGATCTGTATGCTTCAAATATTAAATTGAAATGTAACTGTAATATAATATCATAAAAATATTTTATTTGCATTATAAGTAGACAAATATTACTGTGCAAGCAAAGAATAATACAAATTTTGGATACTAATCATATTTTCGTTATTATTACATTGTTAAGTTGCATTCAAATCAGTGTTCAATCAGTATACACTACGGACGTTTTATTAATCATTTCGTGTTCAAACACATAAATAGTGTTAGGGGCCTTACAACCCCTTACAATTATTACGAAATATATTTAATTTTATATTACAATACATAACATAATTTAGCCTCGGAATTACATCCCATTCTGTATCAGCCCATATACGTCCCACTGCAGGGCATGGGCCTCCTCTACAATCGAGAATACGATTGAGAGTGGTTAGGCCATATAGTCCACCACGCTGGCCTAGTGCGGGTTGGCAGACTTACATACCATACAATTTATACTCACTACAAAATCATTGTAGGTAATAAAAATAATTAAATATTTTACTACCAAAGTACTAAGATGTGGTAATCGCATTCCGCGCGTGGCTATTTTTACTACGCGCGGCATAATCGACTGCAGCCAGGCCGGAGCGACGAGCGATACGTCCTCCCTCTAGAAGGCCTTGCGGCGGTCTGATTTGATTCACGTCGGACAGCGTGTTTAATAGTGGTTTTTAAATTTTGCAATTGCTATAAAAATTATGTACGATAAGCTGGTGAAAAAAAATATGTTCTTGACGAGAGTTTCTGAATAATTTCGCATTGTTTAAATTTTTATTTTTCAGGAACTAAACACAAAAAGATTATTTTTCTCAGCAAAATCCCTCCATAAGGGTCTTATTAGTCTGATAATATTTTTATTTTCATCTTATATTTAGTGGTTTCGGATATCTTAAGCTTCTAAATTGCCATTTAAAGCCTAAATAACGAAACTTGTGTTCAGTAATCCGCATAGTACTCACAAATTATCCATCAATCTATAATGTTTTCCACCAAAATCCCTAGATGACAACCTTTTCTAAAATTTGTAATAATTATTTTTCCTTTAAATTGTTTATTGGTGGCTATTAACTCATTTGAAAAGTCCTGTTTTTAAGCCAAAAAGCGCGTGCAGGGTATAAACGCTCTTAAGTCTGTAATAAAGAAGAGATGAGAACTTTAATTTGTGCTTGTCAATGATTTTGATTATCACAATTAAACATTAGAATTGGATGTAAACATTTTACTTTTACAGAAATCGAACTGAGCGACTTGACCAACAGAGAGGCATCTTGGACTTAGTTAAGGAGGTAGAGGAAATAAAACCAGAAAGTATTTGGGACAATGATGTAGGTAACATTCAATTAATTTATAATCACAAGTAATGTTATATTTAGTCCTATTTCTTATTGTTCATATAATTTTTTAAATAGGATTGTATGGGCTGTAACTTTGAAGAACATTCATTACAAAAGTCTACAATATTTTTACAGATGTACTGCTGTGATGGTATATTGCAAAACTAAGATTTAATCAGCTGAGCCCTATTTATACAAAGTTACTGTTAATATATGATATCATCTTTTTAAAAGGATATTAGTGTAAATAGTAAACCTGATCAAAATTTCATAAACATTAATATGTAATTTAATACTTGTATCCCGTAATGGTGGAGTCACCCATGATGCCATTTACAGTGTTCTTAACTAACATTAAACCTACCTTTTTCTACTTTTGGAATTACAAAGTATACACCATTATGCCAATTTGCTCAAAAATGAACACATGCTGTACCAGAATTATAAACACTTGCATGAGGAACTATGGTGGGGTTTTCAATATTGTGTAATACAGTTTATTTTCTTTAATGTGATTTAGGTGTAGCCTTATACTGTGTCATAAGTGAATTCCACGCATATATGTATGTGTATTGTTATAATTTGTTTTACAGATTTATTACAAGCCCAGTGTGTACGTGCCAGGTTTCCATAAAGCACCAACCTCTTACAGTCATGTGTTAATGTTATCAGAGTGGATGGTTGAGAAACCAGAAGATTTTCATGAGAACTGGTATGTTGTGCCATGCCCAAAAGGTACAAGGATGCTTGTTGTTGCCAGCCAGGTAATAGAGTTATTTTAGTCACAATTATTGTGTTCCCTCAATGGCATTATTGATTATTGCACTATAGTGTGATTACAAAGCTAAGGATGCGGTTTCGAATCCTGGGATGTGCAGTGATGTTGAATTTTTTTATTCATTATTAGCCCAAAGCCTGAAATTCGTGCCCGATATGATGATAGGGTAATATGTGACGGGGGTAGGAGTGGGATAAAGGTGTGAGGTTATGTATGTAATTCTTGTTTAAACTATATAGACTACAAGCCCGTGGCAAAAAGCGATGGGTCAAATGAACCACTAGGAGACCTATTTAGTAAGATATAGGGGCATAAAATAATAATATTCAGCCCTATGCCACTTGTAAGCTGTCCGTCTCAGTGCAGATGAGACTTCAAAAGCATCAAGGAAAGGGGTTCATTTTGGTCATTTATTTTTATACGGCATTCCTACCATCGATAGGTCCATGAAAAATAATAAAAGAACGCGTAGTGCCGTACAAAAATAGTGCGTCACAAAGTCGGAAGATTGCTAGATATTCCGGCAAATTTGTCGGTAAATTTGGTCATTTGATTTTAAACGGCATCGGTTCCATACAGTCGTAATACCTCTTCTAAACCATTATTCCGCAACGCCGTACAAAAACCATGCGACAAGGGAGAAAAATCAGCGGTTGCAACCCACTCCCCTTCAGTGGTCCGGGAGGTGATTTGAAAAAGTACGGCATCGGTTTCATAACATTACGTAGCACTCAAAATTACTATTTCAAAAAAAGCCGTCACTAAATTATTGTTAATTTGAATGTATACATAAATTTCTCATAAATTTGACTTTTAAAGCTGAAAGGTCATTTGATCCTGTACGGCAACCTATTTTTTAACATGATATTGCTAAATACAATTGTTATATAGTATTGCCATTCAATAAAAAATGTTTAAAAAGAAATTGAGAGGAAAATAAAATATGAGTATTCAAAAGTTTAAATTATCGTAGATTAGTGAAATGCAGCAACTTTCTAAATATTATTGTTGTTTTAAATAGTTCTCAGGTAAACGAATGAAGAAAAATTATGCCGTACATTTTAATGCAGAATATAATTTTTTGGCTGATTAAAATGGCACCACCATTTCAGGAGTACTTTATGGTCATGTGATACTACACGGCATTAACATATTTTTTAAGAGAATAATTGATAACATGTATAAATCATTATGCTAGTTTTTAAAGTGAAACTGAGTGTATATTATATCCAAAAATTGAAGACTATCAAGCTTAGTATTAGTATTTTTGTAAACTTTTCGATGTCATATACTTCAAACATGGACATATTTTTTGAATTGTGTTATTAAATATACTAAATGATTTATTATATACAAAAATGAAAAAATAGGTAGGTATGTCTTTCAAATTTTAATTCAATATCTGAATTAGCGACTGAATCGGTATCGGAATCAACGTCTTCATCGACGTCTGAATCATCTTCTCGATCACCTTCTGAAACATGAATATGTGTCATCTTATTTTGCGGACAAATAAAATAAAAAAAAAGGAATTAATAATTATAAGTTATTGTTATGTTTATTACCTTTTATCAATGTGAACCTTCAGATATGTACGGCATTGACTTTTTATAGACGATTGCATTAAATACAAATAAAGTGTCTAAATGATGTACAGTAAATATCATACTAAATATCACCCTAAAGTATGTTTTGTTACATGGATTATTTGAGAGTTATTTTCCGCTCTACAGACCTTTGGATCACAAAAAAATGTACGGCATGTGAAAAAATGTTATCTATGTCTAAAATACTTTCAAAATAAATTAATCTCATGTTGTGTCAAATCACCTCCTAGGACCACTGAAGGGGAGTGGGTTGCAACCGCTGATTTTTCTCCCTTGTCGCATGGTTTTTGTACGGCGTTGCGGAATAATGGTTTAAAAGAGATATTGCGACTGTATGGAACCGATGCCGTTTAAAATCAAATGACCAAAATTACCGACAAATTTGCCGGAATATCTAATGATCTTCCGACTTTGTGACGCACTATTTTTGTACGGCACTACGTGTTCTTTTATTATTTTTCATGGACCTATCGATGGTAGGAATGCCGTATAAAAATAAATGACCAAAATGAACCCCTCTCCTTGATGCTTTTGAAGTCTCATCTGCACTGAGACGGACAGCATACAAGTGACGGCATAGGGCTGAATATTATTATATTATGCCCCTGTATCATACTAAATAGGTCTCCTGGTGGTTCATTTGACCCATCGCTTTTTGCTACGGGCTTGTAGTCTAATATTTCTTTAAACTAACATACAAGAAATGAATGTAACGCTATGGTAAGTTCTGTGTGGGCAATTTAACTTTAAATAAATAAATAAATATTGAGTATCGGAAGACCCTTCCTGTAAAAGAAAAGGCTATGGTTTCGATCCTTGCAATAAACTAAGTATTTATGTGATCAACAAGTATTTGTTTAAGATGTGGGTGCAAGACCAATATCTCTTCTAATTTTTTAAGTTATACCAGATTTGTATCTTATAGTTATGTCAAATTATTTATATGTATATAATATGGAATTTGTTACAGGGCACAACTAAATGTTACACAAAATTCGGCCGCTTTCGGTTTGAGGAGCGCACGGCGCTACCAGGCGGCAATCCATGTGAACCAAAATACAGGGACAAATGTTGTGTGTTAGACTGCTTTTATAACGACAAGGACAATACTATGTATGTTCTAGATATCTTAGCGTGGAACAGTCAGCCTATGACTGATGGTGAGGTATGTGTTTTAAATATTTTGGGCCTTATTTATAGGAAGTTTTTAAATCTATTTCAACTATCGAATATTTTGTCCCTTTCGAACGTCTTTTGAATTTAGTTTGTAATGGAGGTTTATAGCTGTTATTATTATATCACTAATATCTGGTCTCTTCTTTGACCTTCTTGTGAGAACTCTTTCTCACATGTTTAGTGAAATGAATACTCAGCAGAGTTCAGCCATAGCAAGCGTTTAATGTTATACATACATTAGGTATAAACTTTAATCACAACACAATAAGAACTTAGCAAAAATATATACAGGGTATCTCAAGACTGCTACCGAAAACGAAGCCGGGTGGTAGTTTTAGTGGCTACAAACACAATGCAATTAAAAATTTCGCATAGAAACGCGACAATTATTTTTTATGATTTTTTAAATATTGTCATTTTTGGGTGGTAAATCCATAGTTTTTGCTAAAATAATAATTTAAACTCTTTTATACCTTAGAGTGTTTATAAATAAAAGGGTATACACTATTATTTTAGGAAAAAATGTATTTACCACCCAAATATGGCCATAGGAAAAAATAACAAAAAAAAAATTGACGCTTTTTTTTTGCAACTTTTTCTGTTGCATTGTGTCTGAAGTCGCTTAAACTACCACCTGGCTTCGTTTTCGGTAGCAGTCTTGATATACCCTGTATATGTGAAAAATATTTGATGTTTATGACATATGTAAACTTGTGTGTTTACAATAACAACTTTGAACAACGACTGACGTCCCAAATATTTTTCACACATTCGAAGGCTTATTTTATTTTTGAATCTACATTCAAAAATACCTTCCAGCCTGTCTTACACACTGACATGAGGTTACATACAGTCCAATAGCAACTCTATGCTCTAACAGTTTGAGTGAGAAAGACAAAGCATTTGACAACTAAAATAGGTTTTAAAACTGTCTATGAATAATGCTGTTAATATGTAACTATTATCATTTTTTTATTTTATTTTTTATTTTTATTTTGATTGTAACACTAATGTATAGACTTAGAAAAAAAAATTAATTAAAATGCTCACAATCTAGTTCAATGGTGTGGCATGCTGATCTTAAATATAATATAATGTTATAAAAAATCGTAATTTATAAATAATTAGTATGCTGTGGCTATGGGCTTACTAACATTATATTATTATGCTCTGCGTATCTGTGAAAATATAATACGTGAATATTTTGTACATTTCATGTCTTGTTTAGTGTGTTGTGTATATTTTAAGTATTGTCTTTGTAATGAAGGTATCTTTTTTTCAGACTGAATTCCGAAATTTCTGGTTGAAAACTCAGTTGGGAGTAATTACGAATTTAAAAAGTATTAACGATCAAAATAAAATTATTTTCTCATTGCTGCCAAAAATTGAATGTACAACAGAATGTTTTAACGAGTAAGTATTTTTTAAATTTACTTTTTATGTGGTATATACCATAAGTATTTGTGGCTAGGTATAAACTACTACAATAATTGAAGATTATATTGCATCGGGCAATACGTGGAAAATTTGTACACATTCTAGTTGAGAGGGTATTTAACGCGGCGCAAGAAGGCTCATATGGTCCATATAGCCACGGTAATAAGATATTATTACCGTGATATAGCTCTCGTAACTTTTAATTGAGTTTTTGTTATTACGTTACTTTATTTATAAAACTGATTGGTTTATATCTGGAATGATTAGTGCGTGTCTTTAATACACGAAACGTTATTGAAACTGATAAGGCCAACTAACTAACTAAATTGTGGGCTGCATTAGATAGTCTTTTTTAAATTATTGCAATGAATGACGAGGCGAGCATTCCATTGGCCTGATGGTAAGAGATACGTCCGCTCATGAACAGTAGCAAAACCAAACAACATCATGAATTGCAAAGCAATGCTTGGCATTCCACTGCGCTTGCCTTTCTGAGACATAAGAAGTTGAGTCTCAATATGTCCAGTAGTTAGTTTATGTTACGCCTATTTTGGATATTGAAATGCTCATTTTTTTGTTGCCTTTATTTGGAAATCTAGAATATGTGTGTATGATAATTTAATTTGAATCATTTGCTGCCTAAAGTAATAATAATAAATTAAAATGACCTCTTCAGATTTATGGCCATGTGTCCTGTATTTCCGGAGAATCAACCCGCTCTCGACGGTTTGCTGTTTTACCACAAAAAGGCACATTATTTCTCCGGGGAAACGCCACTAGTTGGATGGCTATATCCATTCATGGTGCCAGAAGTGCTTGGGAGTGGTATGTATTGTTTATTGTATTTATTTATTTTTACTTATTTATTTATTTAAAAGCTTTATTGTACACCAGTGACAAAAAAATAATAAAATAATCAAAATTCATAAAAAAGAAAAGAGTACAATGGCGGTCTTATCGCTCGAGGCGATCTCTTCTAGACAACCAACTTGTATTTATTAGGAAATATTACAACAGTTGTATCTGCGATTAAAATAAGTGTCATTTCTCACATCACTATATCATATCACAGTACGCATAATTATATTAATTTATTGAAATAGGTACACCAACAACATCTTAATATATATAATTCACGTGTCACGTTGTTTGTCCGCGATGGACTCCTAAACCACTCAACTGATTATAATGAAATTTTGTAGGTATGTGTTATTTGTTCCAACTTAAAGGTGGGATAGTTTTTATCTCGATTGAATTGACGAAAGTATAAAAAAAAGGAAAATACATTTTGCCATACAAAATGTTCATGGGTTTGTAACTGTCAAAGATTTAATGTTCATAGCGTCGATACGGTAAACTCTTCCCTAAAATTAAATAACGTATTTAAATAAAGGTTTCGAATCGACAACACATAGCCACAATATTCGATTTATGGCGTATTTTAGATTTTAAAGATGTAAATTAATGACAGTAATGAAAAGTGGTTGACATTTAAATTGATTGTCAAATATTTATGCATACGTTCAGGAATTTATTGTAAACTAAAGAGTATATTATGATGCTACATAAATATAGGACAATTAAATAAATAATATTCACATGTATTAAGTTTTACTTCTTTTCAAGATAGAATTTCACTTGAAAATGAAAAATCTTTAATAAAATAACACATAAGAATAAAAACTGAACTGAACTGAATAAAATAAAAATTTTATATAATTATGGAGAATATTGCAGGGATTCTCAAATTAGGCGTTGCCTGTGTCTTGAAAAACCAGTTAAATATAATTGTTTCTACGTTAATTGTGTGTGTGTGAGTGCATTTCTACGAAAATTAATATTTCATCTCTTTATTACTAACAAGAGTAATGGCGTAATATTTTTGGAAAAACAGCATAGTGGGGGTGAAATAAGGGACGGGATATTGCATGGATAATCAAAATCGATAAAGTGTTTAGAAAGTAGAGAGAAACTGGATATAATAGAGTGGGAGGTAGGGGAGAAGACTGGGATAGCTGACAGATTTAATAGGACGAAATGTAAAGGCACGGTATAAGACGGGATGGTTAATTAAGAGAAAGGACGCGACGTATCGGGAAGTGAATGAACAGACGGGATGGGACGGAATTGAGCAGGACAGTAGGATAGCTAATTCATGTTTAGGTATACAAGAGCTTATACGAAAAATAACACGTATTTGGTGTGGAGTAAAATAAAAAAGTATCTGCACCCAGGCGAAGCCGGGCCGGGCCGCTAGTAATATATATAAATAATTTTATAATAAATATGTACATTATACACAACATTTATATTAACACAACCTTTAACTAAGAAAATAAATTAACAACATAGATTAAACATAAAATGACTGATAAACTTATTTATAAAAAATAAAAAACTTGAACAAAATCTTATAAATTTAACACAATATCAGCATTTATAGGTTTCATTGTTATTTCATACTTAGCATAATACTTCAAAAAATAAATACATAAATACGCCCAAGTGGTGAGCATAGATGTGACTAAATGATTCGCCACATTACGCCATTTTCTGCTACATGTTTAAAATTATTAAAAATAATTAATATTTTCAAAATTTCAGATTACAACGTGAATGTGTTATACTTATTGAACAAACCAGACGACTACATTGATCAAGCTGACTACATAGAAAAGTTTCAAGAGAAATATGACAAAAAGAACAAATTCAAAAGACGTGGACGGAAGAACAGTAGCAAGGGCAATTGTGATGAAGAAACCGGTGAGGTAATACCAAGAGACAAAGAATAATTATAATCCTCCATACATATTTTTGTTGTATTTTTTTTTGTGCGTATGGCTTTGATCAAATATACAGGGTATATCAAGACTGCTACCGAAAACGAAGCCGGGTGGTAGTTTAAGCTACTTCAGACACAATGCAACAGAAAAAGTTGCAAAAAAAGCGACAATTTTTTTTTGTTATTTTTTTGGTATGGCCATATTTGGGTGGTAAATACATTTTTCCTAAAATAATAGTGTATACCCTTTTATTTATAACTAATCTAAGGTATAAAAGTGTTTAAATTATTATTTTATCAAAAACTATGGATTTACCACCTAAAAATGACGATGTTTAAAAAATCATAAAAAATAGTTGTCGCGTTTCTACGCGAAATTTTTAGTTGCATTATGTTTGTAGTCACTAAAACTACCACCCGGCTTCGTTTTCGGTAGCAGTCTTGAGATACCCGGTATATTAGATATCAACTAAATCACATGCCAAAAGTGGCCGAGGTTGCTTATACTTATTATGTTGCTTATACATTTGAATTTCGAACCACGAGATGTAGCAAAACGTTTTAAATTATAATCAACTTCACGTATCAATAAACCTTATTTCTTTGAATTAAGATTCATTATGTTTTGGACCATACTAAAATCAAATAAGACCACACGCATATTTGTGCTCTTATTTATCTTCTTTAAGTTGGTTGAAGATATAAAAAAAATGTTTAAACAAAAGTTGTAGAGAATTTAATCCCATACAATATTTGTGATACATACAAATAGCATAAAACTCATAGGAAACGAGATTTTTGCAATAAATGTGTAAAAAATCGATTTTTTGGCCTTTGACCTTGGAATATCTGTAGTCGCGACACCCTACGATAAGTAGGTTTTGAGACACGTTTTAGGGTGTTGAAATAAAGGTTTATACAAGTTTATAGCCGACTGTCTCTCATTCCGAGGTGATTCCCTAATATGCCTGGACTATTAGATAATCTGGCTTAATATTATATTTAAACTTATAACGAACACGCCGAGTAATTCCAAAAGTAAAAATTTGGCCTTGATTTCCACAATACGACTTCTGACTTGGCAACCCGATAGCTTAATAAAAGATTATTGATCATAGTGATTGTATTGAGTACAGTTTTTTCCCTTCTTTCACAGATGGAGATTGGATGCGTTGGTGGATCTGAAAACAACAATGAAACGACCAAAATCGGAGCCAGTGAAAAAATGGACGCAGAATTTAGCATATGTACGAGAAATTAAAAAAAAATCGTAAATCACAGACGTTTACTTGTATCTGAACCAATAAGTTCCTCCTATTACATCTGTAAGAATTTATTTATAATAGAATGTTTTCATATCACTGTCTTCAGTCAAATGCTCAATATGGGCCTCCCTCATTTTCTCACTGCCTTTTTGGCGACCTGCATCCATCGACTTCTTACATTTTTTATCAGGTTGTCCACCTTGTGGGTGGACTCTATCTTTCCTGTATATGGCCTTACAATTGGCCTGGCATATAATAATGTCTTAAAATTATTAAAATTATGTATAAAGAATTTATAAATATATAAATAAAGCTAAAGCTAAAATGTAGAGCTTGGATTGAGGTTGTCAACTATCAGTATAATATGGTAGGATTTTGACTTTTTGTACTATATAAATATTGTTGAAGAAATATGACGTAAACGTATGCAAAAATATTTTCTAATGTTTTTTTTTCTAAATCAAAAGGTTCGTAAGGAATAACTTACAAATATAATTATTAAAAGTAATAATTTTATTTAGTCCTTCCTTAAATTAAGTATTGAAATGCAAAATAATGCTGGCATCTCCAGTTGTGATTTATGTATTAAATACTTAATTATGTATGAAATATTATGAATATGTGATTATGTATCAGCGACTTGTCATTGTTTCTTAATATTCTTAATAAGGTTACTAATTTAGGTTAAAGCTGTAGACGAGAGTAAACATGTAAAAACGAAGAATAAATTTACGAAACGTCGGGACCTCAAAAATGTAAAAATTAAACCAAATCCGCGATAAAATCCGTAAATAATAGTTTTATTTCAATAATTTTACATTATTAATCCAAAAAAAATCAGTTTGTAAATAAATAAATCCGTCTTCTGATATCTCACGGAATATTTAATTGTAAAATTTAAAATTATTTAGTTGTAAAATAATTTATTGACGATATTTAAAAGTATCGTATGCTCTAGTGATGTCACTATGTACTATGTGTTACAATAATAAATTGTTGATTTTCTATAAATTGTGAATAAGGAGTGTACGATTTAACAATTTTTGGAAGTATACATATTATGCATTAATTTTATAATATCTTTATTTTCTCCTGTCCTTAAAGCAAACTTTCTTGGGATTAGCACCACACGACTTCTTGTATCTGCTGCTTGCTCGATACGTACTATATCTGGAGAATTTGTATCAGCGGACTATTTCTACAGAGCTTGGTATTACGTGATTTCAGAAGAACTCGTAGTAGATATGTTCCAATATCTTATAATGATTTCCTTCACTGTTAAAATAGCGATAGTTAACTAAACATTTCCGCAAACCCGCACTAGGCCAGCGTGGTGGACTATATGACCTAACCACTCAATCGTATTCTCGATTGTAGAGGAGGCCCGTGCCCTGCAGTGGGACGTATATGGGCTGATACAGATAACTAAATATACTCAAGTCACTATACTGTTGTGGTTACTCAGATAGTAAACGGTTTCTTTCTTTTTGAACCTTTGACTTCACTCGGTAAGGTGACAGCCGGCCACATACAACCGAGTCAAACTACTTCATTTAATTAGACATGGTTCATTATCCACCACTGGGTTAAGAGGTAATAATGTTGTTCATTTTGGAGAAATATCACAAGTATTTCTACGATTATAGATATATCATATATCTGTGTCGATATGCGAGTGATTCTTAACAAGATACTGAAAGCCAAGTTACAGAAATCGGGCATCGAATTCGTAACTATTGTATCTCTTGCCAGTTACACTCATAATTATTACAAAGATGAATGATAGTGGAAATATACCAAATCAAAAATTGGTATGCCAATTGCATTATTGTTAATTATATGTATATTCATTGTAGTACATACAACTGTAAGTTGATTTATTAAAATCCTTCCTCATGCCACGGGACATATTTTTACATTACATTACATACATACATACATTTTTCGGGATAAATGTATCTTAAATGTTAATTCAGGGTGTCAGCTACCTTCACCTTTCAAATCCGTTAAGCCGTTTCTAAGCTCGTCGCGCACAACCGTACAGACAAACAGGAAAATTCTAAAAATCTTTGTTTCGAGTTCTATTACGATAATATAGTCCAGTATATTAGTTTTTTCTCATTTATATATATTTCATGTACGGATATCGATCGGTTACAAGATGATATTATGTATAGATTAATTTGCCAATGAAATAAACATTCGTACTGTTAAGTCAAATTTACGATAGGGATTACATGTAATGGCTGCTTTTTGGCCAAAATGGTTCCATAATAATTATTTACAATAAAAGTTAGTTAATTTGATTCATAAACAAGCCATCCTATATATTTTTAAATGAAAATTTTCAGTATTCTGAAAATGTTCATGCCCCAACAAGAAGGTAACTTATTCGTAATAATTATCAATTTATTTATGTCCTAATTAATTAATTATTATTCCTGTTTCGTTTTGTAAAGATCCTAATAAAAAAAATGACTTACAGTAAGTATAGGTCATTGAAAGTATCTACCTATAAGTAGATGCATTCGAAGTCCATACATTTTTATTACCGCAGTGGCAGTAAGGAAAAGTAATAAAAACTTAATGACTATTTACAAACCGTTAAGAGTAGGCCGAGTCAATTCACGAAACAGCTATAATATACATACCTACTGAATATTAATAAACCAAAAACTCGTAAAGCGACAATGTAGCTAATGGATTGCATATACTCGAGAAAATACCTACTGTGGAAATGTAACATCTTGAACGTGATTAAGACATATTTTTGTAAGTAAATGAAATTGATAGCTTCTTGTGCGGTGGGAAACTTACTGTCCAATTGTGTTGTGACCATAATGAGAAGTATAGCGTAGTAGATTTGTGAGTTGATCTGTTTGAAATATCTCAAGCAGCCCATTACTGAAATTTGAGTCAAGGCTGTAAACCGGAAGGTCTTGGGTTTAATTTCCTGGTATTACATTTCGGTTTGTTTTGACGTTTGAAAAATATGATAGAAGCTGCCCTGGACTAAGATCGACATAGCAAAGTGTGGCACTAGTATCATCGCTGTCTAACTTGTTCGCGATAGCCTATAAATGAAAACTGATGTATGAAAGTACCTACATATCTGTATCAGCCCATATACGTCCCACTGCAGGGCACGGGCGTCCTCTACAATAGAGAGTACGATTGAGAGTGGTTAGGCCATATAGTCCACCACGCTGGCCTAGTGCGGGTTGGCGGACTTAAATACCATAGAAATTTTTATAAATCGCTATACATATAGTAAAAGCCAAAATGTATAATGTTCTTTTAAGTTTATTACGAAAGAATAATATTTTATTTCCATTATTTTACAAATCAATATCTCAAACGTAAAGTTTGCGAAATACTTAAATGAAATGAAACACTTATAAAGAATTGGAGCAGTTGATAAATTTGAAGGAAACCGTGACCAGCAGCTATATTTAAATTAAATACGGAACAAACAAAGTTTAGCATACATAATGGAACATTTTCAGATGACTAATTGGTATACCAATGAGCTATAGCTATGAAAAGAAAATAAATTATTATCATACAGACAAACCATCTCCGCCTTAGCTTAAATGACAGCGGTTCCATTGCTGTGACGTAGGTCTAGAAAATTAAGAATGGGCAATAAAACACTTTTTACGTCCAAAGATGGCAGAGGTAAGGCATTCCAGTTATTCATACCTTGTCCGAAATCTTTGATTTAGTACCGTATTTGATGCTTATGAGAACTGAACCGAAAAACGTGATAATGATAAACCATGCATGAATGCAGTAAGATCGTTCGCCGCTTCCTTGGATAACATTGTGATGATATTTTACAATTCTTACCAAGAAAATGTTATTTATGAGGCATAGAGTCATATGCTGAATGAAATTTCCGCATTTATAATAAAGACGTGATTGAATGGATTTTTGCGGCGTGTAATAACGTGTAGGTAGGTACTGCTTTTATTCATAAATCATTAAATTAAACGGCGAAAAAATATGAGAAAGGTACGAAACGTATGGAGCTACATACTCCTTAGAATAAAAACAAATGTGGAAAACATTTCACCGAAACAATGAAAGTTCATTGCAATGTATTTTCTCGTACTACGTTACAAGTTCATTTTCTATATTATTTTTATTGATTTATGTATTACGATTGCCACGTAAATAACTTAAGAAACTTACCCAGTAATTACTTATCTAAGAAGGCCTATTACTTCCGTATTTTTTTGAGTCTAAAATATTTTGGTTTAGACTGCCCTTTAACTGTTTTAAGTCTATTATTATAAAATCCGTATAAAAAAATGAAACCCACTGGTGATTATGTAAATATGATGTCTAAATATTCAGTACCTGACCACTGGCCAAAATTCGATTCAAAAGAAATGACTAACGATGTTACACCACAAAAGAGAAAGGAAATGCCCAGTCACGAGCCTACACTGCTCTTTTTGGGTTGTAGATTGTGAACTTTCCGCTGACTCATACAAAATACTCCTTCATTTGGGAGTTTTATAAGTTTCGTAAACAGCTCTATACAATGTTATTCTTGCCCGGAAATCTATGGAGGGACTGTGTCTTGATTAAGGTTTATTTTCAAGTTCAACGAAAAGGAAGTTTATTTTTATTATTATGGGTGTAGTAATCTTACACTAAATTAAATTGGCGCAGTATATCGACTTTCATTCATTGATATAAATATTTTTCATATGTTCTGACTGTATCTTCTAATAGGAACTACCATGTATGATGCCTGATATGGTGATAGGCCCGCCTCCTGTCACACTATGGGATGGAACACACAAGGTAAAACGTGAGTATTCTGGTTGCACCTCTGTCTACCTTTTCTGGAAAACACGCTTGCTGTTTATATATATAATATGTAGATCATATGAATATATAACTTTAAATATAAATAAAATAGTTATTACGCGAATTAATAAGTCGGCTTATCTATACTTAAAACATTGCATCAACCAAGTTTGACTAAAATGATTAAAGAAGATAAATATGTTAAGGATAATTTTGACAATGGAAACGAAAGATTCTAACTGTATTGTGGAGAATGACGACGATTTTGTCGCCCCAGCTAACGACCGGCCTCTTTTCATGATTTGAATCAGACATAATGTGCTTTTTTAACTTACCAAAATTTTATTACAAAAAAATAATAGGGAAGTCAAATTCTTTCAGACATTTTTTTTTGTATTTAAAAATGATAAAGTTTGTAGACATTATGTACACTTCATATAATGTTTATATGAAATACCTATACCTACTTATTAACTTTGTACCACCTCATTTTTTTAAGCGGTTATGGTTTGAATTTCCTAGCCCAGGCTGGAAACTATACGACATATTCTGGTTCTGACTGTTCCAACCCCGGTGATAGAAATCAAGACCCATACCGTCTGGAGATTCCGCAAACAAACAGGCTACAGATAGGACTAGGGAACTGGACAGCAAATGAAAGATACCCAGTGGTATGTGATGGTACGTGGTAGGCATCCACAAAGTTGTGATAGATGATTGGCCGCCGGAGGCAACCAGCAAGTCGAAGCTGCGGAGGTGAGCATGGGTGCCTATCTTTTGTTACGCAAGGACAACAAGGATTGACAATAAGTGTTTTGAGGTTAGGTTACTATAATTGATATTTCTCAGGAATGGTACGTTGCTTTGAGGGTAAAGATCCTTCAGCGAGTGCCAACGCTATTGCTGACGAGATCAGACTTGGAATGGAATATTACATTCCTTCCTCTGAGATCGCCAGTAAGGGCCGTGGACGCTCCTGGTTCAATCGTGCATGCGCCGATGCTGTCGGTGACAAACAGGCGGCGTATCGCGCTTGGATCAGGGGTCGCGCCATGAAGGATCCCAATATCAGTTCCCTCAAAGAAGCCTACAACCGTGCCACCAAGGCCTGCAAGAAGGCCTACGTTAGGGCGCATGCTCAGCGCGTAAGCAGGATTGGGCGTGCGTTGGCCGATCACCCAACTAGCAGTCGTGCTTATTGGAGTTTGGCCAGTTCAATCTAACTTCTGCCGTCCAGCGTTGCCACCGCTGAGGTACCCAGAAGGGTCGCTGGCCCACAAACCGCAAGAGAAGGCTGCCTTGCTGGCAAATCTCTTTGCGGCTAATTCCCGCCTCGAAGACCGTGGTTCCCAGACGCTGCCCACACTGCCTGATTGCGGTTTCTCAATGGCGGATATTCGCATCAGGCAGCACACTGCCTCACGCCGCACATCACAATGTGCGGCGTGAGTTACGGTCTCTCGATGTGCGAAAAGCCAGTGGTCCGGATGGGATACCAGCGGTGGATTTAAGAGCTTGTGCAGCCGAGTTGTCTCCTGCACTGACTCGCCTCTACCGAGCGTCTTATCGCACAGGTGTTGTGCCGGAATCTTGGAGGGAGGCCAATGTGCAACCGATACCCAAAAAGGGTGATCGGTCGGACCCTACCAATTACCGACCTATCGCTATCACCTCAGTGATGTGTAAGGCCATGGAGCGGATCATAAACGCTCAATTGGTCCGCTACCTGGAGGATCACTCGTTGATCAGTGACCGACAATACGGATTCCGTCATAATCAATCGACGGGTGATCTTCTAGCGCTTGTCCTGCATCGCTGGGGTGAGGCGATTGAGGTAGAATACGTGTAGTCATTGACGGACACACTTGGGCGCTTATGTCGGTAACTGCCGGAGTTCCTCAGGGCTCGGTGCTGTCGCCCACCTTGTTTATTCTGCATATCAATGACATGTTGTCGCTTGGCAACATTCATTGCTATGCAGATGACAGCACGGTTCATGGGCGATACCACTGCGGGCCTTCGGGTTGCCGAGTCGAAACTGTGAAGGGACGCGAAGATCTTGTCATTGAGCTCAACCGGACCTTGGATCTCATTTCTACATGGGGTTCCATGGTTGAGTTCAATGCCAAGAAAACCCAGGTGTGTGCGTTCACGTGCAAAAAATCCCCGTTCTCTCCCCTCCCCATTCTTCAGGATGCTCCCCTCTCAATGCGGAATGACCTAAGTATCCTTGGTGTGGATATCCGCTGTGATCTCAATCCAAGGAATCACATCGAGCGCGTAATAACTGCCACATCACGCAGGGTTGGAGTCCTGAACAAGGTGCGTCGGTTTTTCACGCCCGGTCAGCTTTGCCGCTTATATAAAGCGCAGGTCCGGCCGGGTATGGAGTACTGCTCGAACCTCTGGGATGGATCCGCCCAGTACCTGCTCGATGCCTTGGATGGATTACAGCGGCGGGCCATCCGCATTGTGAATGATGCAGACGTTACGAGCAACTTAGAGTCGCTACAACTCCGGAGGGATGTCGCCTCTCTAAGCGTGTTCCACCGCCTGTATCACGGTGAGTGCTCTGAAGAATTGTTCAACTTGATCCCCTCCTCTCCATTCCTTACCAGAACCACGCGTGCTGGCTTGCGAAGCCATGGCTTGACGGTCCACACCATCCCGGCGCGAACCAAACGGTTCTCAAATTCTTTTTTATGCCGCACGGTCAGGCTTTGGAATTGTTTGCCTTCTCGCGTGTTCCCTCCTTCCTACAATCCTGAGTCCTTCCGCCGTAGTGTGAAGAGGCACTTTAGCAAGCCGGCATAATTGTTTCCATTGGCATGGGACTGCCGTCCGATGCCAATGGTGCAATGCCGCCACTATGCCGGGCAATTATAAAAAAAAAAACCTTTTCATGGGAGTGGTACCAGGGGAGGTGCGTGACCTATTGCGTGGCTATTGAAAAGCCGCATGATGCCACTTCAGCTCAATGTTTTGATTTCGATTCGCTTTACATCACCCTGCCCAATAGGCACTGGACATAATTCATAATGCCCGGGCAATGTGATAAATTTATTGGTTATAATCACATTGCCCGCTCTTATTGGGGATTATTCATATTGCCCGGGCATTATCAATAATGCCCGATTAATCACTTAGCCCATAACATATATACCCATTGTAAATTAAAGGCAGACAAATCGACTACTTCAAGCGCACAAATAAGTGCGAGTGAGAATTCAATTCTGTGCCTCATAAGCAAAACCTTTTTATTAAGTTACACGAGGTATGTCAGATGTAAGAACCATTTTACGTACAAGAACATAATATCATGAATGAATTTGAAACATTATTCATGGCCCTCGCGTAACAACCATAATATCTGCAGAAATAAAAAGTGTAATTTGACACGAGCGTCTTGCGATCCAACACTTGGCTGCGGTATATAGTCGCGATAAAAGCGTTATTGTTATTTTCTGTCTATTGTCATCTCTACTCACGTGATTTACTTTATAGATATTAGGAATTCTTTTTCATTTCAAGTCTTTATGTTAACCTTTTATTTATAGATTAAATATGATATTAAACTGATGCAATTTTGAGGCACTTTACATTACATAGATCTACATAAGAGTATATCCATCCATCCATCCATCCATCAGCCAAAGGAAGTCCACTGCTGAACATAGGCCTCCCCCAATGATTTCCACAGTGACCTGTTGGAGGCAGCCTGCATCCAGCGACGTCTCGCGACCTTTACCAGGTCGTCTTGTGGGTGGACGCTGCACTTTCCGCTACGTGGCCTCCATTCGAGAACTTTCCGACCCCATCGGCCATCAGTTCTCCGCGCTATGTGCCCCGCCCATTGCCACTTCAACTTACTAATCCGCTGGGCTATGTCGGTTAGTTTAGTTCTCCTACGGATCTCCTCATTTCTGATTCGATCTCGTAGGGAAACCCCGAGCATAGCCCTCTCTATAGCTCGTTGAGTGACTCCGAGCTTCCTAATAAGGCCCATAGTGAGAGGCCACGTCTCGGTGCCGTAAGTCATCACTGGCAACACACAACTATCAAAGACTTTCGATTTAAGGCACTGAGGTATTTTGGACGAGAAGACGTCGCGTTGTTTCCCGAACGCTGCCCAACCGAGTTGGATTCGACGTTTGACCTCTCTCTCGAAGAGTAAGAGTATACTGGGTGGAATCGCTTATTTTCCGGAAATTTTCATAGTGTATGGTGTATGTGAAATTAACGTTATATATACATATATCACCGTTAAATTGTGAATATCGTTAGATTATAATCTATCTCGCGAGATTGTGAACTGTCGAAAGATTGTGAACCGTAGGTTGGGTTAGGTTAACAGTTTCACTTCGATAGATTATAATCTACCGAAATTTTTTTTTTTATTGCATTGAATGGCGAGACGAGCAAGCCGTTCGCCTGATGGTAAGCGATACGACCGCTCATGAACAGTAGCAATATTCCACTGCGCTCGCCATTCTGAGACATAAGATGTTAAGTCTCAATATGTCCAGTAGTTGCTCTGGCTACAATGTCCTTCAATCTGAAACACAACAGTGCATTTAAGTGCAGTGTTGTTTCACGGGAGAAATAGACATTGCGGTGGTACCTACCCAGATGGCCTCTCACCTATGAGAGACCTACCACCAGTTGAATTGCAAACGTTAAATTGCAAGCAGTATGTTACGGTTCACAATCTTTCGATAGTTCACAATCTCGCGAGATATATTATAATCTAACGATATTTACAATTTTACGGTGACATATACAAGATTTATCATAAAAAAATACAATCTATCCCATAAACAATATCAGTACAAGATATCCCCGAAACACATATTATCTAAATCACCCTACACTTAAAAATGCAACGACATGTCAATACACAGACGCGCGCGTGTATGAGTCACGCCACGCCACAGCTGACTATCGAACAGCGACCTTTAACTTACTATGCACCTATTTATCGGTATTATTACTCTAAATATTACCATATAACATTTTGATTTATTTAGAATTTTAGTGTGTTAGGATCATTTAAGCAAATGTAGTTGATGGTAAGTTGTTAAGATTTACATTTTAATTGAACATATTATTTTCATAACGTACCTACTATCTTAGAAAAAGCTGCATATGTTTTTATTTAAACCTTTTAATAAAGTCAAAGTTTAAGTAAAAGATTAGGAAGTCTGACCTTACCATCATCGAGTAGCCTCGGATAAGTTTTTAAAATAGTTCTTGTGCTGGGAACTCGTGGATTCATCATTCATGATACCATTCCTACGCAAAGACTGCAGATGTTCTGGATCTGCATACTGCATTCTTGCATCACCCAAGTTTTCATTGGATCGGACATAGCATATCATCATTGCCACAAACTCACTGTTCGTGTAATCACTCATTTTGACCGCAAGAAACTAACCAATAACCAATAACGCTCTACGACCTACAGTCAAACCACTTAGGTGGTTTTGTAGGGTATATATGTATGTAAATAGACCTAAGTTCTTGTTGTGTAATAAATAAATAAATAAAATAACCAAAATAATTTCGTACAACGTCACTCAGTACCGAATTTCGCACGACTGAGGAAGTGGCAACATCCCTGGAAGGCGTCGGCGGCGCGGGAGCGGGCGGCGCGACGCGGCGGCACGCTTTGTACTTGCGCTTGCGGCGGCGCGGCGGTGAGGGCGGCTTCATCAAAGGATTTTATTATCTAGATTTAGAAGTTTCTACTCGAATTCATATTGTATAAAGTAGGGTACCAATGATGTGTATTTATGAATATTTTTTTCATTTATATCATCTTTCTCTAAACAACGTTTTTTTATGAATAACTTATTCTAAATTAGTAACTAGTAGTAGTAAATTAATTTTACACTTCATAAACAAAAATAAAAAAAAATTGAAATAAATATAATATATTCAAGTATGCCAAAGGGTTCTAAGTCGTACTTGCCATGCACAATTTTTTTCGGGACGCTAAGCGATTCCACCCAGTATAAACGACTGATAAAAATGATCCCGATAAAGTTAAAATTTGTGTTTTGCAGTAAATAAAACACTGAAATAAACAGACTCCAGTGCAAAGGTGATTTAATCATATGAGAAATGTTACAAAGGAATAAAAAAGTCTTTTGTACCTTTATATCTGCAATATCTAATCTTTCTGGCAATATAATCTCGAAAATGTCTAATATCCTAGAAGAAAGCTGACAAATATTTTCCAACACCATTGAACGGCCAACAATTCGTGCGCTGACAACTTTTAATCTCACATCTACACTCCAATCTCTTTCATTTTTTCTCACCGTACTTATTCTTGTTGCTATAACAGAAACAGCTTTTTCAAGGCTTTTGTTTATTTTTGTTTCATGGACAATTAAATTACGATATTGTTGAAACTTTGTTTGCATTCAGTCATCGAGTTGGAGTCAAATCTTTTTTTTTACTTTTAAATTATAAGTCACTTAAAGTATTCTTATGTATGTTTGTTCTTAATGTATAAATTAAGTTTATTATATTACGAATCCTGATATAGTCAATGCTTTATAATAATAACTTACCCTGATCTACTATTGTTATACAAATTCCGATACATTTTATTTATTTTATTTATATCTACTCATAATGATACTCGAAGTCAATAACTAATATGTCTAAATATACATAATTTCAATATAAGTTTACATTGAGATCAAAATTCTGTATAAATATTTACCACTAATAACAAAATAAGTATTCCACTACACACAATATTCCACTGATAGAACTTTCCTATCATAGAATAGTAATTGGTCAAGACCTCATGCGCCGACAGATATTGTTTTAATAAAAAAAAATATCTCACATAATTGCGAACACCGTCGACACTAGATTGGCGTATCTAGGCTAATGAAACAGGGACAACGCGGCGCAATTCATCCATTCCTGAGGGAGTTCGACTATGTGCGCCTGTACAGCGTTCCTTATCTCACGTCCTCCTTCGATAAACTATTATGAAAGGTGATGAAGCAATTGTTTATAGTATACCTGCAGGTTTTAAGTGTAATAAAATCCAAGACATAAATTAATCGAGTGACATTGCAGCACCGTTTTTATATATAACATAGATAGTTAATTATAGAGATATAAGTCAAGCAGTTATTTGCTTATTGGTGTAAAGATAATGTTGATTTTATTTGATCCTGTGGTTACTGTCCGGGTGAATTTGAATATCCTACCAAGGGTATGATGAACTCTGATGATGTTGCTTGAATTAAATACAATGGCAAACTCACGTTGGTTATCTATGACACAGTGGTTTACCCTACTCAAGCTAATTATTCCTCAAAATTATTGTCAAACTATTATTTACTATTGCTCTATCTCTATAATTCATACCTTGCAATCTTATTCGGATTGAATTTAATGATAGTGTCTAATACTACTTGGAAGTAAACAAAGTTACTCTAAAAATACGACCATTCGTCTCCGGTTTTCATTTAGGAGTGTTCCGAGTCGCGTAAATCAGGAAGAGTATTTGTGCCGTGTACCGCCTTCTGTTAACAGCTGCAGTTCGATTACATTTGTGTAGCGAGCAGAATACTAATTGAGGGCGACAGTGCGTTGTTAAATTGATATCTGTCTGCATGTAACAAATCGTGTAATTTTCTTATGGTCTCTCCCAGTAGAGCTCATTTCTCAGGATTCAACTTATCTTGCTTTCACAAACTTGCCGAGAGCTCCCCCATTTGCATTAAGTTATATTATGTTGGCGACGAAACGCGATGTGACGCGAATACACGAGGTATTCAGCGGAAATGATAGGTGAATACCTTGTTACTAAATTGCTTGCGGCTTTTTATAACTACATTTAAATTTTATATTCTCGCATTGCTGGTCTGTCAAGCATTTAACTACACATTCTGAATTATACAAATGTGTTTATCAGAAGCTTTAATTTAACAGTTTGAACGTAGCGTTTAACCTACAATTTAACAAAATTGAGTTTAGGTTACAAAATTGTATTTACTAATTTCGTTTTCAGGCTAATTCTTATTTATACGTAAACTTCTACAGAAACTCTATTCAAATAAATGCGTTTCTCCAAATTCAATTACGTAAAATTGGATCTTACAAAGAAGGATCGACATTAATTCTTTCGAGCGTTGAGTGTAGTGCAATGCGTTACAAAGGAGATGGGCCAGAAATGTATGGGCCTTGGGCCGTTTGTAGTACATTACACCAAATTTACTTAGTGAAATTGGCATTCGATTTCTGTATGAAATATTATTATACGTTACATATTAGCTTTATACAAAAATAAATACCAAGCCAAGAACAGCAACACTACAAGGGGACAATATGGCGTCTGAAACGGCATGTTTGACAACCGATGTCAAAACTTGACATTTATGAAATATGAAGTCGTAATTCGTTTTCCTATAAATCAAATATTATTTTTAGTCGTCTGTGCTATAAATTACTGTACTCTATATAACTCGTAAATGTTTTTACGTCAACGGAATTAGTATCATACTTTATTGATCATCTTATATAATATAACATAATGTCTATACAATAAATTGCAACAAGTCTGTCAGAATCTCGTCATGTTTATAGTTATGTAATATTAAGAAAGTGTACCTATATCTGGCCGTAAGTGCGGTGCATAATACTTGCTAAACAACCTATTTAAATAATCCACAATAAAAATCTGCTAGGCATGAGATACAGCACGGCACAGACTGATCACTTGTCGCGACTGCTAGCATCTGTATCAGCCCATATACGTCCCACTGCAGGGCACGGGCCTACTCTACAATCAAGAATACGATTGAGAGTGATTAGGCCATATAGTCCACCACGCTGGCCTAGTGCGGGTTGACGAACTTACATACCATAGAAATTCTTATGAATCGCTATGGTAAGCAGGTTTCTTCACGATGTTTTCCTTCACCGTTTTAGTGCGTGGTGATTGACTATCAATACACACATGACTCCGAAAAGTCAGAGGTGTTCCCTATGTGCATATGAATAAATAATCATTTTATTATTAGGCATATGCACTTAATAAGCTCTTAGTTATTATAGTCCATACAAATGAATACGCTATAAAAATGGAATCGAATCTGATAGCAGCCATGTTTATTTCTATACCTTAATGTCTAGTAAAAGAACATACTAGCAATCATTTCTGTACAAGCTAACATTTCAAACATTATATTTAGTCTACCCCTAGAAGTCTAATATACTTTAGTATATTAGACTTCTGCATACTTAAAAATAATATTATCCTAAGGTTTAAGATATTATTTTTCAAATAATGTATTTGACATTAATTCTAACTGGTTATTTCTGAGCACACATAAAAATAAAAAAAAAAATGAAAAAGTAGGATTAATTGATGAAAGAAAACTAAAATCAAACAAAACTTAAGGACAATAAAGTACAACCAGATCTTGCTTTATATTTTTTATTTATATTCGCCTAAAAATAATCTCCAGTCAAAACATCTAGGAACAATGCCGGTGCTCCTATATTGTACTATTGGTAGCCCAACCTAAAGGCTAAATACCACAGTATAATCATGGTATGAGTACAGCAACCCACTGTCCAGTATCCAACCATGTTCCTTTCAACATGAAGCACTTGTGGGTGTTAAGTATGTCCAAAAGAATCGAGATTGATACAATCTTTTACGGCGGAGTTGGAATAAAATCTTGCTCATTGTCTACAGCTTGATTTATTTGCAGCCAGCAGTTTGTACAGATAATTGCTCGTCCTGATAACTAAAACAAAATAAAAAAGATTTAATATTGAAGATATCGAAGAATTATGATGAATAAATAACTCTTTGCAGTCACATGTGTATGATCCCAGGTCTTCTTCTTTAAACAATAGCGGACTATTGTTTAAAGAAGCATCTTAGCAGGCCGGCCGGATAATTGCCATTAGATATTCCTCCTGGACGGCATTTGTGCTTACCATCAGACATAGTGTTGTTATTATGGATATAATTATAATATAATATATTATACATAACACAAGATCATCTGAGTGTCCAGAGGGAAATAAAAGAAAATGTAATTCATTTAACAATTTAAACAACAATATATAAAATATCACTTCTTACATATTTATGTACTAGTAGACTTGTCCTGTGGACACAATGCAATTCAGCTCTAACATGAATACTTTTGTAATACTCCATACTTTGTATTGACCTTGATTAATTGGCATAAAACATACATTTCCCAAATTAATGAAGAAAATAGAATACTTACTTCTAGTTCTGCCATTTCAGCAATAAAACGTTTTGAAATACTCTACACGAGAGTGAATTGGCAGCCCATGTAGTTACTAAGATTCTGTTGAATGATAGAATCCATTTCAATTTTTGATTGCAGAAGTGCAATTCAACCATTTCTCATAAATATCTCTTTCATCATCATTTTCATTCTCATAAATGTCTCTTTCATTTCACAACAATTGCAGAAGTGCAATTCAAGCAAAGCGCCACTTTTGATGTGCTGAAAAGCAGAATTGTGGGTTAGAAGAGAAATAAGAGCATAGAAAAACATAACAGTATTACTTACATGTGGCATTCAAAATAATAAATAATATGTTTACTCACCAAAATACGAACTAGTAATTGCGTTTAAACGTCAAGATATATCATCTGCGAGAATCAGAATCCATAAAACAAAGCCAGGTATACAGAGAAGCAAATACACATTTGCGAAATGTATGCGAATAATAAAAAATAATACGAATTACGGCCACAGACGTAGACAGATAACACAGAGTTTTGCAATTGCTGTCAAGTTAAACATTTTCGTTCTTAAACTAAAATCATGTAACATAAATAAAATAATAAAAGTGACTTCTTTAACAACATATATCGTCTTTTAAAAAGCGAAGAATATGGAAAAAGAAATATAGACAATAATTATAATTTGTAGTGGGGTTTTAAAAATAAGACATATTCAAGTTAATGATAATGGGTTCGCGCATTTTTGAACGAAATGACAATTAGGCATCATGGAGGACAGATTATAGAAGAAAATATTGCTTCTGTACTAAAACAATCACATTTTTGTATAAAGCCCCCTGTTGTCCAAGAAATCTAAATGTATTTTATTTGAATTCCACATTTTTTTCTAGAATTTGTATTAGACGTACACAAAACGGCCCAAGATAGCACATCTCCTTTAAAAAAATAATCAGAATGGCAGAAAGTTGATGTTCAATCGATACATTCGTACACACATCACTCAACTAACCTTATCAGAATGGATGGGTCTTGAGATTTATCCAAAGATGGACGACGAAATAAAAATACTAGAGTGATTTATTTTCTAAATCTCTCAAGATAAACAATGAATTAATGTGGATAAAATGGTGGATACAATCAGCGCTCAGACAGCTCTTATTCGGAACACATTCTGAGGATTCTCAATTTCGTGATAAAGGGATTTTCAAAACGAAAAAGCAATAAAAACGAACAGCTCATTTGAAATCAAACGAGGGCGAGTGTAGCTTAGGGAGTAGCACTAATCCACCAATACAATAATAAATCCGACCTTCCACTTTGTGCAAGCTTTGAATAAAATGCATAGAGACCGTTGTCACGTACAAAACTCACGTTGACCGAATAGTAATTTGTCTGGAAGCCTTTTTAGAGTGCCTTAATATAAGTGTTTTTAGTGAAAATGTTTTTATGCAAAGTCCGTACCAGTTGGCTGAAAAGCTTAAGTGTATTTTGTAAAATAATTTATGTATGGATGTCTTAATTGTTTTTCGCAGTCATAAAGTAGGTATGTAAAATTATAATAATTGAAATTAATTTTTAGATATTAAATTAAGTTTAGGTTAAGGTTGCATGAAGTCGCAAGTTGCAGGCCTCTTCCAACAGGTCAATGTGGAGATCCTTGAGGGAGGTCTTTATTCAGACGTGGACTTCATGTGGATGAAAAGAGTGTGTGAGAGAGAGAAAGGGAGATAAATTAAATTTCCTCATAAAAAAGGTATCAAAAAGAGACTATCCCATCGTAACCTAATAAGCAGTATACCGTTGAATATATTTTATTAGGATCAGTAATGTGTGAACTTTGAACTCAACACACTCTATCTAGTTGTCTTCACCAGCTGAAACTCAAATTATGTCTCGTCGAAGGACACATCCTGCTCAAGAAGATGAAACAAAGCAAATTGCATAAGACGCCCGAACGTGACAAATGTAACAATATTGAGAGCACAAAACACAGGTTCGTTGCGGAGAGTCATGTTTATAAATGACGCCTGTGAATGACGCATATAGCAGTCATAGCTGATTCGTGTAATTGTATATTAACCTAATTTTATTGTGTGTTTCGTTTGTGCTAACGGACGGAAACGATAATATTATTTTGATGTTCCTTCATGGCAAGATTTATCCAGAAAAGTCCTCTTGATATCCTTTTGAAAATAATTATCTTATATATTGTATGTTGTATAGGTTCACACCTATCGCTATGCTATATAGAAATTCCAGGGCCGGCAGCAAATATGGCTGGCTGGCTGGCATCGCAATATCTGTTTCTTTAACCAAACAACAGTGTAAATGCATTGTTGTGTTCCAGTTTGAAGTTCGCTAAAGTAATTACTGGACATAATGAGACACAACATCTTATGTCTCAGCATGGCAGGTGTGGAATATAAGCATTGGTTTGTAATTCATGGCGTTGTTTGGTTTTGTTACGGTTCAATGTCCATAAGCGGTCGTATCGCTTACCAGATGAATGATATGCTAGTCTTGAAGAAAATCCTTATTTTTATGGAAATATTTGATTGTTTTCGATTGCAGAGTAAACAATTTAATACCGTTAATTATATTATTGACAAGTATTTCGTTGTTATAAATAGTTATTAATTTTACGGTTATAATCGTGTTCCCTATAATTATGACTTATTTCATTTGTATAATAAATATCTGAAGAAAGAAAAAATAAACTATCACGTTTGAACGTACGTTTTCCACGGTTCACAGTTTGAAATTTTTTAATGAAGCGGAATAAGTACCTTTAACTACCGTAAATTTTTTCGTACGTCAAAGCGAAAAGGAATTTAAGTTTAATGCCTTTTTGTCCCTCGTCTAGAACAATCCCAAGTGGCAGGAACCGAGATAGCGTGTTGCAGCACCGTAGCATTTCGTTTCGCTCTACCCAAATGCTTCAATGTAAATGCAAAGTCTCCAAGACGAAAATCAAATACGAGATTTAGGTTTCTGTTAGCAAGTACCACCATTTCCAAGTAGTCACGCAACGATCATATTATTATTAGTATTGTAATTATATAGATGTACAAATGCTCTGTGCTATAATAATAATTATACAAATTTATTTAATATTATATAAAGATATTAATGCATTAATAACATAATAACTAAATTATACAATTGCTGATTTGATCATTTGTAAAAGTATAAATACCGTGTCAGAAACATTATGAAGCAGTTCTATGTGAAACTTAGACCAGAACGTTATTCTGCAGAAGATATACTATATAAACACAAAATTGTGGTTTTGATCTTCAAAGTGCATCTCCAACATTTCTTAAATGTAATATTTAATTCCCAGTTTCTAACTCGGAAGAATACAGTGGCATGTATCAATAACTTGAATGACAGTTTTATAAGTTACATAGCTCTATTAAAAATATCTAGATTGCGCTAGTTAACAAAATAATTTAATATTTTCTATTTGTTTTTATAATTTTATACTTCTAGGCTCATATGGATGCGCTGATATCGAGTTAGACATTCCTATGTCCAGTAACAGCTCCAGTTTTTTAGTAATTTCAAATAACCAAATATGTATATTATATACACTTATGAAACTCCATTGGTATTATTATTTAATTATTATTAAATTCTAAACCTATTTTAGCTATCGAATGATTTGTCCCTGTCGAATGACTTTTAAATTCAGTTTGAGGCAAGAAGACAAACATTCGAGAGAAAATAGGTTTTAAAACTGTCTATGTATAATAAATAATATACAAAAATAATATGATTTACAAAACAATCTTGTATATTATCACTATTATATCCTTAATATTATATCTAATAACCGTTGGAAGCGTATATATCCGATATAATGCTAATGCTGACGGTAGAAATTGCACGGTAATGTAAAACTTAAAGGGTGCGCTAATCTGTTTATGTTCAGTTAACAGTGATCTCAGCGCAAAGATCAATTACCTAGACATCTATTAGCAAGACATTTTGCTTCAGATAAACTTGTTCAAGATGTTTAAACGCTTCATAAACATTAAAAGGGATATACTGTGAATATATAACAAGGTATCTTTAAGAAATATTAGATAGGATTGTAGTTCAGTCAATATGTAAGGAATAATTAATTGCCCTCCGAATAAAGACCTACCCATATTTAACACAATGAATCGTTAGGGGGACATGTCAAGAGGTCACAGAAAAATTAAAAATGTCGCGCTGTTTGCTGATTTTGAGAAATTCAAAAATTAATAAAAAAAATTGAAATGCTTTTTTCTTGGAAACTATTGGTTTTAAAAAAAAGTTTTTGAAATAAAAAATGTAGAGGGCATTGCGAACTATATTTTTTGTCATTGGAGTGACGTCATCCGACAGAAAATGTACTGATACAGTACATAGCGGATTTGACTCGCGTAGGCACACAATTCGTTTTGACTCTTGAATATTTGTATTCGGTTCGAGATTTGTGGGATCAAAAACTTGTAATCCCTTGCATATTGATTTACATCTTTTATAGCTTACGTGAGTGCAGTCAAGAATATTGTTTTTATTATTGCAATGAATGGCGAGACGAGCCCGCCATTCGTGGTCATCGATGGTCATCGATACGACCGCTCATGGACAGTAGCAAAACCAAACGTCATCATGGATAAGAAAGCGAAGCTTGGCATTCCACTGGACTTGCCATACTGAGACACACGATTTTTCTTCTCTTCTTTGAGTACCTCTCCAACTAGTGAAGGTTGGCAGTCAGCTCAGCATACTTTCCCTTGTCTCGTGCGAGGCGAAATAGTTCTGCGGCGCTCGCAATCCCTGTTTAGTCTCAATAAATCCACTAGTTACTCTGGCTGCAATATCCTTCAAAGCTGAACACTATTGTAAAATATACAATGTACGTACATTGTATGTATGTTACCTTACTTATTATTAAAAACCCCCACGATGTCATCACCAAGCTACTCTCCGAGTTTTCTGTAACTAAATTTCATATCCTATAAGTAATAAATAATAATTTAGAAAACACCAAGATTCGATACACTTGTTTACTGCGCACATTCACGTAGTAATAAGGACGTTGAAGGTAGGCCTGGATTGACCCATTTACTGGCGCAATTTTTGTTCAAGACATAAGGGATTGTGAGCCCATCACTATAGCTTGCGCCGAAAAGGATATTTTCCTATGATCAAGTCATATACTGCTGAATCTTTTACTAGCAGTATTTATTTATTTATTTATTTATTTAACTTTATATACAAATATGTACATAGGCGGACTTAATGCCAGAGGCATTCTCTACCAGTCTACCTTGAGATGGTGCTGAGATTACAGAGGTAGGGGTACATATGTTTATTTGATTATTGATGTTGTTTTATTCCTATATAAATACATAATATATATAAACAAATATATGAATAAGTATATACTTACATACTATGTAAAACTATATGTTCAAATATACATAATTACTATAATATATATACATATAAATAAATATATATCAATACATACGATGACACACTACTGTGATGATTCAGCCACTCTATCCAGCAACAAATCCCGAACCTTCTTTTTAAACACAAAACGGTTCATGGACGTCCTGATTTCGAGAGGGAGCGCATTCCAAAGAAGAATAGATTGTATGAAGAAGGAAGAATGTAGGAAATTAGAATGATGGGGGGGACACTTTAAAAGAAGGTTATTTGAGGAGCGAAGATTATGCTCATGACTTGCGCCAAGAAACTGGAAGTGGGTAATGAAATAAGAAGGTGGTGTAGGAGACGTTACAATACTGAAAAGAGTTGTAAGGGCACGCAAATTTCGCCGTTGACGAATTGGTAACCATTTCAGTTCAGTGCGATGTGAAGATACATGGTCATATTTGCGAAGGTTAAATATGAATCGAATGCAGTTATTGAGAAGGCGGTCCAGTTTGTTAAGAAGATCTGCATTCAGGTCGAAATAGCATACATCACCATAGTCGATCAGTGGGAAGATTAAGGTCTGCACAAGCATCAATTTCGTCTTAGAGGAAAGAAAGTTTTTAAGGCGATATAGAACACGAAGGGCACCGTTGACTCTTTGGCAAACAGAGGAAACTTGCACCTGCCAGTTAAGTACGTTATCTATAATAAGTCCAAGGTCTTTAACAGATGACGACCACGATATAATTGTGCCGTCAAATGTAAGTGGTGGTACAGACGAAAAATCAATGCGATTTATCAGGCGCTGGCTGCCTATTATTATGGCCTGGCACTTATTAGGGTTAACTGTTATTCCAAACCTAGCAGACCAGCCCCTAATGTACTCTAAGTCGGTGTTCACTTTTTCAATAGCTGTGGACAAACAATCCACACTTGCATGGGCATAAAGCTGTAGATCGTCGGCATATGAAAGGTCTTTGGTTATAAGATTAATGAAAATTGAAAACAATAATGGAGAAAGTATTCCGCCTTGAGGAACGCCAGAATCAAGTGCACACCAGTTCGACGAAGACTCGCCTAACCGCACTGATTGCTGTCGACCTCGAAGATACGAAGAGAGCCAGTCCAGTGCTCCGGAAGAAATCATTAGACGGGACAGGATGGAAAGGAGGATATCGTGACTGACCGCATTGAAGGCATTAGAAAAGTCAATCAAAGCGAGTACGGTGACCTTCGTGTCCTCCATACCAGCCCTGATGTCGCCAGTCACTTTGAGGAGTGCGGTGGTAGTACTGTGACCTGGCCTGAAACCAGACTGCAGTGGGCTTAACAATTTGTTGGAGTACACAAACTTGGAGAGTTGCTTATGTGCACAGGATTCTAGGACTTTGGAAAGGAAAAGGAGAATGGATATAGGTCGGTAATGGTTAACGAGGGTCGGGTTGGTTACTTTAGGGAGAGGAATAACATAAGCCTTACGCCATAATGATGGGAAAATTGCCAGTGCTAAGGGAGAAGTTAATGATATGGGATAGGGCTGGCAGGAGGTGATCTAGGATTAGGACTATCATACGACGGGTGATGTTGTCGCAGCCAACGGCATTGGATTTAATGGAAAGGACTGTCTTTTTGATCTCCTCCGCAGAAACTGGAGAAAAGTGAAAAGTGTCTACGTTGGGGAGGGGTAAGGTGCCTAAAAAATCCAGGGTATGACATTTGATTTGATGATTCATTACAGATGAAATTATTAGAATATGTCTTTATTTCTAAATGTTTCTTTATTTTTCATCGGTGTTCATAATCGTATCTCTATAGTGACCGTAACTTATAATTCAATGTCAATTCGATTGGACTTTGTCGGTGTGTGCAAATAACAATCGTAATCAGAGGTCGGAGAGATACTTTTCTACATCAGATTGTAGATCTAAAAATCGTATGACCTTTACACTTTTTCCATTTTAGAAAAACCGTCACGCATCTTCGGCTCTAGGTTTAATTGTCGTGTAGGTTTTAACACACAGTGGAAATTACAAATCACTGTCACTCATTATTTTACCAGAAAAATATTTATGATAGCAGTATTCAAAATAAAACGGTATAGATATAAAATGATCAAAGCAATTATTTATTTTCTAGTAACAAGGCGAAACAGTATGGTCGCTTACCGTTTATTTGAATAGCAAAGCCAAGCAATTTCATAACAGTAGAATCGTAAATTCTATTTTAACGAACATCTTATTCGCATCGGCACATTTGTCTGAGCAAGTGAACGGCTTTCAAGCAATAAAGCACGCAGAGACGTTTTGCCCTGGTTTTATTGAAGTTTTTTCTACGGAACATTTAAGCGACGCGACATTGATGCCTCGTCCCATGGGCGCGATGGATTAAGCCGTCAGTCTATACCAGCGTTTTTCCGTCTAAATTATCTCAGTTCGGATTATCTCTCTGGAATTTATCTTAATCCTTCCACTGCAAAGTAATTGTTACATGTTAGGGATGGCATTATGCATGATTCCCAAGCGACGATCATTAAAGCTGTCGGATGGCGAAAGCGTTCAGTAATGAACCTCACGATAGTGCTCTGTTGTCTCCCCTCCGCGCTAATTGCTGCACACTTATTAAGGTCGAGACGTCGCAACGTTTAAAATGCACTTTGGGAAAAAGAATCCAAACATTACAGGGTAAGTATCTAACGTCTGGCTGCCGAGTCCTAATCGTTGATTTATGTGTTAGTTTCCGAAGGATTTCGGCAGCATGTCCGATGATACATTTAAGAGGAAATAAAACCGTGTTAGACACTTAAATTGAGTGGAATCGAGGCCGAGTGAGCCTACCACGACGTGGTCTGAATTTGCCGAACATTAGGGGCTATTCGTAAGCGTGTCCATGCGTCAGCCGACACTAGTTTATTTCCAAAAGGTGTTCCCGTTTACTCGGACTTTTTTGTATGCATTGAAGAGATTATTCATTGAATCCGCTTGGAGGGCGTTATTTACAGTTTCAACTTTTAAACTTTCCACATTTTTAAGGTATCTGCTTAAATGTTAATGTGCAATAGTTTTAAAGATGGAGCGCTGGAAGTATTTTATTTTAACTTCGCAATAAAACATTCTTTATTGTTGGGTTACTTTAGTGCAAACTATTTTAATAATGTCTTATTTTATGAACACAGATGTACGATATGTATCTTACTATTTAAATAGGTAATAATAATTAAAATTAATTAATTAATGCCTCCGTGGCGCAGTTGCTTAGACGCCGGCTGTGAAACGAGAGGCCGCGGGTTTGGTCCCTGCACCGAAACAAATATTTGTGTGAACCTTACATATGTATTTGTTTCGGGTCTGGGTGTTTATGAGACCGAAAAGTCGGTCGTAGTTTTTGATACCCACGACACAAGGGGCCCTACTCTGTAAATCCGAAACGAAGTTCGAAACTTCGGACGATCGAAGTTTATATACGATACGAATGTACCTACATATACTTATGGTCGTTATTGACTTATGGTCGTAACCATAGACTTATGGTTACGATGTACGTTATACAAATTCGAACTTTTACAGAGTAGGTACATTCGTATCGTATATAAACTTCGATTGACCGAAGTTTAGAACTTCGTTTCGGATTTGCAGAGTAGGGCCCAAGATTCGATTCAAATGTAGGGTTAGGGCTAAGTATGCGACTATTGGTTGTATTTATTTATTTGATATAATTTGAAATACGCAGCAGGCAGTAATATTTATATAATGAGCATTTGAATGTAAAGTTAAACAATTAAGTGCATATGTTTTGGATAAATTGGTTTACACTAGTCGGCTTAATGGCCTGTCTGGTGGGAAGGGGCGATAAAGAACAACCACGGATTGTAGTAGTTTCAAAATATTTAATTGGAAATCTTTGTCATATTATAAGACGATTTAAATATTTTAAAAAAACATTAAAAGTAAGTAACAGAATGACAATAAAATTAAGTACCCACCTATGAAATAAGATTTTTAACTTGATTTATATTTCGCCTATATTCATCATAAAATATTCTTCGTTTTGTTTAAAAAAGCATAGAACTAACTCATTTTTAAAAGTATAGCTATTTTTCTTCTTTTCTTTTCTATATTCCATCCCAAGTATTTGAAAAGACGGCAACGCATTCTCAAATAAGGTAAGTGGTGAGAGGTGGTGTGAGGTAATAATAATGAGCACTCTCCGCATCAGGTGGCCGAATAACATAGAATAATTTTTATACTGCCAATTATCATATAAGCCCGCCGTGTATTGAAATATGATTTTAATTGTACCTATCGTAAAGAACCAATCATTAAAACTGACTACAGTTTTATCCCGACCCAATTACTTTTAAACAAATGAGTATTGTATAGATCGCAATATGAGGCAGAATGTGTACCAGTGTGTGGGTCATCGTGACAGGGATGAAGCGCCCATATCACTCAAAATCACCGCGTCCAATTTCGGTGTTGTGGAGTGTAAAAACGTTCGCAAAACGATGTTATTTCACCAGTGTAAAGAGAGATATTGCACGTGGTAGTTCGTTTTTTTAATCAGATTACTCAAAGGCTATTGCTTTTCTGGTTGCATATATATTATACCAACCAGCACTAGGCCAGCGTGGTGGACTATCCCCTAACCACTCTCAATTGTACTGTCGATTGTAGAGTGGAACGAATACGGACAGATATATATAATATTCGATTGGTTTCATTTTCAAGAATCCTAAATACCTCTAAACACGGTATGATAGTACTCATCGTCATAAACATTGAGGTATTATGCTTGAACCGACATCGGGAACGAAATTTCTGGGCATTGTGCGCGTACAGAATTTCCGTTCGCGTGCACACGGGAACCCACATATTTTGTTTGTAATGTCCCCACTAGTATAATAACTCAATGGTGATTAATCTTCATAGTGTTTATACCACAAAAGCAATAAACATGCAAGCTAATTCACATCCTAAAAACGATCAACATTTTTTTTATTTTAATGCAAATCACATTCGATACCATTACTCTAAGAAGTAACACGCGCCATCATACAATAGAATTTTTTGCCCATTTAATTAGGAATATTCCCGTGATAAATGATTGTTGAAAACTTTAACCGTTTACACAGCGCACTTAAGCATTAAAGATCTCCCTTTTTGCAACATTTTTCATCACTACTCCGCTCCTATTGGTCATATCGCTATATTGTATAATTATAGCCACTTTATAACAGTACCCTAGTTTGTAGCATTTCTCAATAAATAGACTATCCAACACTAAAACAACTTTTCAATTCGAATCAGTAGTTCCAAAGATTACTGCGTGCAAATAACAAACTTTTGAACTTTATAAAACTATCGTAGCCTATTATAGCATTCCTCAATAAAAAGGCTATCCAACATTAAAAAAAATACAATTCAAACCAGTAGTTCCTGAGATTCGTAGACACAGACCAACAACTCTTCAGTTTTATTAATTAGACTATTCAGATGAAATTCTTACATCATTTAACTATTCCCAACTTTGAACAAAACATTCGTTAACACCCAGATTTCCACATGATCGACAACAGGTATATAAGAATATATGAAGAGAACTTCAACACATGTCATACCCGATATACTACACACCCACTTGAATATCTGCCAATACACCCACAAACCTGATTATTCCCCCATGATTGTTATTTTAAGAGAGAGATAATATTGCGGGCAATATAAATATTGTGACGGAGTTACTTGGATTACAGTTTTCCCTAGAGTGGTACTTTCCAACTGTGGTATTTGTTCGCCCAATGCCAAGAGGTAATACGATTAAGTCGTCTCGTATTATTTTTGGTCCTCTTTTTATTATTTTCTTTATTGTTTATTTTATTTGTTCTTTATTGGATAAGATGTTCCTAATTCTGCATATGTGGGTAAAATGTTCCTTTTTATTTTGCGCCTCATGTTCGTTTTCAGGTGTCTTACAAAGTATTTTTTAAGCCTTTTAAGGTGAGAGAACACTACAAGTGTGCTATTAAGCACAATGTTTCGCAATCTCGAGGTGCTAAGTAGTCAGAGTTCTCGATGTAGTGAATAGTCCAGTGGCACATAGTTCACATTTTTCTTAATTTGCTTGTTCAATGTCAATTCATTAAGTCATTTCTATCCTTATTTATGGGCCTATATTTTCCACACCACAATAAAAATAAACAACCTATGATCCTCATTCATCATCTGAAATTATCCAAACAATTGGCTTTTGAACAAAAATTAAACAAAGTTTCGCCATATTTGCGGCATAAATACAGAGCAATGTCACTGGTATGAATACAAACGGATGTGATACGGTAGTAATATCTCCATTGTTTCCTCCCAAATTTGACAGCGGCGTGTGACGCTCACTGCTTGGAGGCTGTTTTGCAAGTCAATTTCACCCCACATTGCATTCACGTTGTGTTATGCGTTTTTGCTTAAATTTCGTAGTTGACAGCACAGATTTGTGGAACATTCTTTTTAAATAAAACTAATGGATTTGTTTTTACGTAAAAATCATTGGGTTTTCATATAGTGATTAAATAGGATAAAGTGGCTAATATAAATCTCTCATGTTCGGGCAGCCACTCAGTTGTGCTCTTGACATTGATAAGGTCCATGAGCCGATTAAGCCGGACGATACGTCATTGGCCTACGCAGGACATAACAATACTGGTAGGTCCCTCATATGTGAGAGGCCGCCTGGGTAGGTAGTGTAAAGTGAGGTACCACCGCATTTTCTATTTCTTCCGCCAGACATCACTGTAAATGCATTGTTGTGTTCCGGTTTGAAGGACATTGTAGCCACGCCAGAGTAATTACTGTATATAAATACTAAGACTCGAGCCCAATATAATGCCAAGTATTTCTTTGTAATTTATAGTATTGCTTCTACTATCTTCCTACTGTCCATGAGCGGTCGTATTGCTTACCATCAGGCGAATGGGATGCTCACCTCGCCATTCATTGCAATGAAAAAATGTATACAAGCCAATACATTTATGATCCCTCTTAGGTTCTGGATTTTAATGACCTGCGATTGACTTGCTATCAAGTGACGGCTCTGTCCATTTGCTTATATAAAAATATTTTAATATTCATCTCCGAAACACTATTATACATTCTCCAGGAGAAAAGAATTATTAAAACCAAGGCGATAAAATTAAGGTATAATAAAAATAAAAAATAAATCTCGTGTAGTGCAAAAAATCCCCGTTCTCTCCCCTCCCCATTCTTCAGGGTACTTCCCTCTCAGTGCGGAATGACCTGAGTATCCTTGGTGTAGATATCCGCTGTGATCTCAATCCAAGGAATCACATCGAGGGCGTAATATCTGCCATATCACGCAAGGTTGGAGTCCTGAACAGGGTGCGTCGGTTTTTCACGCCCGGTCAGCTTTATCGCTTATATAAAGCGCAGGTCCGGCCAGGTATGGAGTACTGCTCGCACCTCTGGGATGGATTCGCCCAGTACCTGCTCGATGCCTTGGATGGATTGCAGCGGCGGGCCATCCGCATTGTGAATGATGCAGACGTTACGAGCAACTTAGAGTCGTTACAACTCCGGAGGGATGTCGCCTCTCTAAGCGTGTTCTACCGCCTGTATCACGGTGAGTGCTCTGAAGAATTGTTCAACTTGATCCCCTCCTCTCCATTCCTTACCAGAACCACGCGTGCTGGCTTGCGAAGCCATAGCTTGACGGTCAATACCATCCTGGCGCGAAGCAAACGGTTCTCAAATTCTTTTTTGTGCCGTACCGTCAGGCTGTGGAATTGTTTGCCGTCTCACGTGTTCCCTCCTTCCTACAATCCTGGGTCCTTCCACCGTAGTGTGAAGAGGCACCTTAGCAGGCCGGCATAATTGTTTCCATTGGCATGGGACTGCCGTCCGATGCCAATGGATACTCTGCCTGGGCGGCAATTGCGCTTACCATCAGGTGCAATGCCGCCACTCTGCCGGGCCAGAGAATAAAGTTTAAACAGTAAATTCTGGATGTTTCACAAATCTCCAGCTGTTTAACAAAACTACAATGGTCCAGTTTTGTTTTTTTTTTTAATGTTGTTTACTTGTGTATCCCCAGGAGAAATTATTGTTAACGAATCTTTTTACACTCCCAATGAATAGATTATGAAGGGTGGTGGTTCATAATAGATTTATGTAAAACTACATACTTAACAGCTGTGGGGTGCCTCTACGGACTTAATTTAAATAAAACAGTTTTTTTTAAATTAAATTAACTTTAATTCAATTAATACAAAGTACGCATTTGCATTAAAAATATTTTTCTTGTTTTATTACTAATAATAGACAATTACAGTCTATTGTTCCAAAAAAAACAAATCACTTTTTTAAAATAAGAATATTGAATTAATTTCAGGGTGATGTAACTATATTGTGTTAGACAATGGCAACCGAAATTCAAAATGAGGTGAAAAGATTTGACGGAATTGTTGTTTTCAACCGCTATGCAAAGTTAGATGGGAGCTGTTTTGCAAGTCAATGGAATTGAAATGTAATCCCAAACATTCGAGTTACGTTTGTAAATTACTTGAATAGTTAATGAATAAAAACAAAATTAATAATACGAGTACAAGTTGGTATGTTGCTAAAAATAATGTCGTACTTCATGAACAAAATTATTCTCAACTGGCTTTTTCACTTTTCGTAACGGCAGCACGAGCGCGCCTCGGGCTAGTAAATCCCAAGATTTTTTGTTAAAAAAACACCACAAAAGTTTTAAAAAGGATTGGCCATCGTACGGAATTGGCTCATTTGTTACTCGGACAATCTGTTCAACCAGTACTTACTCAACCGCGGTTCAAAGCTGACAATATTCCTTTTATAAAAGGGTCTCGCGTTCAAAAACAAGGAAATGCTCTCATTCAAAATCCTCTCTCGTTTACTTATCGTTTATTTAGACGATGAAAATTATCATTTGAAAACGGAAGTTTTAAAGAGATTATTACTTTATTTCATTTCACACTTCGTCCTAATGCATATATTTTGTATGTATACAAAGTATAAACTAATTTAACATTCCCCAAAAACTAATGGATAAAGAAATGTAACTACCAGTATTTGTATATTCTATTAAAGTGGAGTTCAATTGGTCTCAATTATCTCCATCAGTTTTAATCTAATAAATCGTTGCGAAAGCAACAAATCTTGTTATGAAATTGTGTTTTATTTCGTTGTATCCTATTTGCTGATTGTTGCACAAGTTCGATGGAGGTTGATGGACACTCACTAAGATTACAAAGGCGTATATGGAAACATACGTAGTGAAAATGCAGGCGATGAAGTTATAACACTTAGTTATTTTTACATTTTATAACAAAACAGGTTGTTTAGTTAGTAACAATGAATGTAAAACAACGCAAAAATTTCAAATGAAATTTCAATATCAATACAAATAAATATACAGGGTATATCAAGACTGCTACCGAAAATGAAGCCGGATGGTAGTTTAAGCGACTTCAGACACAATGCAACAGAAAAAGTTGCAAAAAAAGCGACATTTTTTTTTTGTTATTTTTTTCCTATGACCATATTTGGGTGGTAAATACATCTATTCCTAAAATAATAGTGTATACCCTTTTATTTATAAATAATCTAAGGTATAAAAGGGTTAAAATTATTATTTTAGCAAAAACTATGGATTTACCACCCAAAAATGACGATTATTAAAAAATCATAAAAAATAATCGTCGCGTTTCTTTGCGAACCTTTTAGCTGCATTGTGTTTGTAGTCACTAAAACTACCACCCGGCTTCGTTTTCGGTAGCAGTCTTGAGATACCCGGTATAAAGCCCAGCATGGAAACTTAGATAAAAAAAAATGTTAAATGTAGATTATGCATATTACCAACGAATGAAATTTAGACAAAAAAAACAATCATGTAGGTGTTGTAGGTATGCCTGTTTTTTAAATTATGTTTAAACCAAAAAGTAGTGTGAATAAAGCAGCAGACCGGGCTTTGTGGCGTATCTTGAAGGCCTATGTCCAACAGTTGTCTGCTACGGGTTGATTATGATGTTTAAACCAGAAATCAAGGCTTCTAGTATTCGGCAAGACTCGAGTAGATTGAAGACTATAATGATAAGGTATTGCAGTGTTCTTCTTAAATAATAACTTTAAATTCTAACTCAATACAGTCCTGATATTAAATAAGTATCAATAATACTAACTAAGACAGATTCCAATGATATATACAATTTCCAAAGAAATATTCTGAATATCAAATACAAGTATTCCATACAATTCAGATCACGAAATAGGAAAGTTAACAGTCATAATCGCTGGGACTTGGAGTTGCAGTTTCTTCCGCCCTCACAACTTGTACGATCATTGTACAATTTGCCCGCCGTCCCGTTACGATTCGCAGTCTGAAGAGATTCGTCTTTTTATCATCTTTGAACTTCAGTTTGAAAGATATTCATTTTACATTCCTTGTTTTATACAGCGTCTGTTTTTAGTCGAATTACCTATTTAAACAAATGGCAGGACATGCTTGCATGTAACAATTAAATATTTGCCTAAAAAATAATAATAGATAAATGGCAGAGTAAATCTCAATTTCATTTTCCAAAAATTCTTAACACTTAATCTTAACACGCTGTACATTTCAAATGCTGTAAGGTTTTAGTAATGCATTAATGTGTACAATTTCATTGATCTAGCGTGTTTAGTAATAAGTCATATACATCTTAATTTACAGACTATTATATAGGTAACAATTGTAGTACCATAGAATAGTTTGTTCAGGGCTCAGCCGATCCTTAGGGTATTTTAATTTACTGACCAATTAATCGGAAGATAATAAAGTATGGAAAATAACTGATGAATTAAACAAACTAGATTAATAAGTATTCAAATAACAATGTTGATTAATCAGGCATAAATATGTATATTTGTCAGATGCCGAATAACCCTTCCATCCATTTTCCTTACCGCTCATCTCCCGATTTGATAGGCCGGCAACACATCCATAATCCAAGCCTTATGGATGTTCATAGTATTGATCAACGATTGTACTGTTGATCGAAGGTTCGTAGGTGGCAGTGATCACTTACCATCAGGTGACCTGCTTGCTTTGCAATAAAAAACAACTACCAAAACAACTGTTTTTCTTGTATTTTCTGGCGGTAAAGACCAGCTGTAAACAAAAACTCAGAGAACGACTCTCAGTAATGCTTTTAAAAATTCAGCCTAAAACCAACAAGCTCATACAGACAACGAGTGACATAATTAGCAAGAGCGTATGCAGAGCTGAGGTGCGTGTCTCCACGTAGAGTTATTGCAGCCTCGGCCGCCGGGAGCACTAGGGATCAAATTGGATAGACGTAGCCCAACGTTAGCGTAATAAAAATGGACATCCTTTGGGAAATCTCGATGATGTTTTCACTGCAAGATTTGATTTTACATACTGGCGGCGCCACTCGTGGAATTTTAAAGGAGCCGAGGTTTTTGCACGTGTTCGTGTAAATAAATTATGTTTCGGTTTGAGGCTTGCGGGCTGCTGAAAACCGAGTATTCTGGTGTTTTAAATCTGATTGGATGTATTTATGTTGTGCAATATGGAAAAATGGCGTAGATTTAAAAGTTTATTTTATTTTACGAAGGAAATATACGAGAATGAAGAAAGAACTAATGCGATGAATTATAAAGATATTCCGTATCCTTTCTGTGCATAACTAATTCCGTAAAATGCTTCTTACATCATAAGTTAAAATTATAATTAGTTATTACTGCAGCATAAAAAAATAAAAATTGTCGTTCTGTATAAATTTTCAAATCAAATATAACACTGATTGTCACAAAATGTTAAAGCTCAGCAAATGGTTTCAAATTAAAAAGTTGTTTCAAATACGTACGCCCGGTGCGTGCTCGGTTTGATAAACCTTCAATTAATGAATATTCTCATGTGCATGGCTGAAACTGAATGGACGAGTTTATTACGGCGGTGGCGACGGTGCCCGCCATTATTTCATTAAGTCACTTTTATTCATCGGTGGCTGGGAAGAAAAATTCTGAGAAGGAAAACGATCGACGATAATTGGGTTGAAAAAAATTGATTGGAAACGTCAGTCCGTTACGCACCTGTTAGGTTCTTATAATTATGGGCTTTGAATGCTTAACTCGACGATTGGATATCGATTATTGGGCGTATACCACTTTATGAATATATTTGGTGTAATGCAAAATTTGGGTATTTGTATTAGTGAATTAAGAGCCATGGTATTATTCTTTTCTATAAATTATGTCTTACCTGTTTCTCCTTGTTCTGTCAAAAAGAGATTTTACTATGAAACTTAGTATCGGTGCGAACATTTTTTGTGCCTCGATAAAACCTACTTTTTTGTGTAGGGAAAAAAATATACTTTCTATAAATATAAAGATTATCGCGACCCAGGGCCGGTGTTCTCGGAGAAAATACCTTGAAGTCCAGTAAAAGTTATTTTTTTAATTTCGGCTCTGTCAACAAATTGTAACATGTGATATAATTAGTTTGTTTAATAAAAATCTATCGCCCGGGATATAAAAAGGAAAACATTTTAGGCCAAGCCATAAAAATGTTTTCATGAATTTTAAGCAGTATCTGTTACCGATTCTTACCGATACTATGAATGGGCGTTCTCCTTTTTTGTACTATTATTTAATTTAGTGCTCAAACTTTAATTTCAAAGGTAGTTTTAATTTGGAACACTATATTACTGTTTACTTTTACAGTAAAGAAATAGCAGACTAAAATAAATTCACCTCATAATTCACATAAAACTGAGCATTGATATAAAGGAGACAATACAAAGTAATAAATGCGCGCCGTTCATCGCCCGCTAGAAATAATATAGGGAATACAGAATACAGAGGAGTCGTTGGAAACAATCGCACCGAGCTGTCAGTAGGTGATACCAGCGTGTGCCGCGACCCGTCACTAATACAATATATTGAACACGTCAACCTAGAAATACCTTATGAAATATCACCAAAGAATATTTATACGAAGATAAATTCTATTATCGAATACTTCGCGGCTAAATGAAAGGTGAGATGTCGACATTCACTATAAAATCCCGCCGATATTGCGCGAAAGCTTTACATTTTGCGCTGTTTTTAAAAGTCCGCGACAATGTTCTTGAAAAGTAAGTGCAGGCGATAAGTGTTATAACAACAAAACTATCCCTTGGCCAGACACGCTTCGGAGAGCTCTATACGTCCGGTACAGACTACGTTTTAGTGTTATGTTTCAACGTGGATACTTAGTACTCTAACGTTTCGTGAAACAAAAGGCAAAATTCCAACAATTTCTGTTAAATTAAATTTAAAGCAATTGTGTAAGATATAATATTAAATGTATCCAATGATGTCTATGCGTAAGGTATTACAATAGGCACCTTATCGGTTAGAGCGATCTCTACCGGACAACCTTAGAATGGACAGTAAGGATAATAGAAATAGACAGTGGTACTCAACACTCAACATACACTCACATCAGGGATAAATGAATATCCCATTTCCTATTATGTAGAAAAAAATCTTTAAATATAACCATTTTTTGTCTTACAGATTTCGAAAACAGAGTAATTTCTTTTTAATTTAGTCATTTATTCTGATATGACAACCAGGTTAGAACTATAATGCTCTGATGGAAGGAATTTAAATACAGATCAACATAACTATACTCGTCTTCACAGAACCGAAAAGACTGGTGGTGGGTCTCTCATATTTGAGGGGCCGCGCTACCTGGACGGGTGTCACCGCAGTTTCTGTTTCTCCCTTAAAGAGTAGTGTTAATGCATTGCTGTGTTCCGGTTTGAAGGATATTGTTTTTCAGTATAACAACTGGACATATTGAGACTTAGCATCTTATGTCTTATGAAGGCGAGCGCAGTGGAATGTCAAACATTGCTTTGTACATTATGACATTGTCTGGTTTTGCTACTGTCCATGACAACTCGTATCGCATACCATCAGCCAATAGCACGATGGTAAGCCATTTATTGCAATAAAAACATGCACACAGGAGCACGAAATGTACACTAACACAGTTCACTGCAACAGTACATCAATAAAGCATATATCGTATCCATTAATTTATACCCATTCATGCATAATCCGAATGCGATCGGATTGGCAAAGTACTTGTCTACAACCGTCAGATCGTTCGGATGGAAAACTGCGGGAGAGGTTGGCACTGGCGCGACTGACACAACATACATAATACCACTGAGCCACGGGTTTCAGCAAAACCCAACGCATTAAACTAAAATGAAACGAGGCGCCTTTGCAGGCCGTATTTCGATGTGTTAATTTTTGCGTGTCATTATTTTGTTATGAAGTTTTTAATGTTATTTTTATAAGCGTGTGTTGTTGTAGTAATTTATTTAAACAATTATACCCTTAAGGAATACAAAAAGGTTTTAATAATTTTATACATACATACACATTTCACTACCAGGACACCCACGCTTCGTCTTCAGTGATCCGTCCCACGATGGGACTGGGGTGAGCCTGTCGCCACATCGGGCACAAATTCTTGACTCCGGGCTTATAATTAATGAATGGTAAAATCTTATATCACTTTTAACACCTTTAAACTAGGCACATGCTTGCATTTTGAATCTTTTATGAAAAAAGTGGTATTATATATCAATTTTAATTGCCTACATTTCTATTGATGTTTTCATATATACATATAGATTAAATAAACTACTGCATAAACAAAAATATTATCAATTTTGCGGTATTCTATGAATTTTAATTGTCTTCATTTGGTTTGTTTTTCTTTTATAAGTAAAACAAAATACTGTGCTTATTGCAACCAATATTACGAATAGTTTTCCTCACATAATTTCTTTTTATTTCACACTTATCACGTAAAATATTTATGTATGGACCAGTAAATATTAATGAAATGTATTCTTCGGTTTCGCTGCGATCATTAATATCAAGGGATAAACAGTGAGTTAAAGCTGTTATTTATTGAAACGCAAGATTGCGAGACTTAAATCCCTAACGAAGTATCTAAGCACATATCCTAAGTCTGTGTGATTTTTTAAAAGAAATCCAGCGTTTAAAGTAATATTTTACGCGTCCAACAATAATACTGTTTGCTGTGAATATTTACGTTCGGGAAATGTAGTAACACTATTTTTGAAGGCGGTAAGCAAAGTCGAAGTGAATAGCGGAAAGGGTCGAGGGGTAAAGTGATAAAGAAAATCTATGGGTGGCGAGTGTTAAGAGTTAGAGCGTTAAGAATTGAGGCACGTTTTCCTCCAAAGCAATAAAGTCGATTATTGCCGAGGTCTTACTTAAACAGAGAAAAGGGTTTGAACAGAAACCTTTAGCGCAGTGAGCAGGCGGCAGGATGTGAGGCGGATAATTACGTGGCTTGTTGCACACTGCAGCTTACGACACGCGTTGTAGCCGTGTCGTTTGGTTGCATTTTATGTTTATTATGCTGTAGCTGCTTACATTTTATGAAAAGTAAAAAACATGAGATATACATGGTGTTTATGAAAATATTGGCGTCATAAAAACTATTTATCGAAATATACAAACAAATAGTAATATTATTCCGTTGTCCTCAAATTGTATAATTGTTCTTCCCGTGTATTGTCGTTCAATATTCAATGATTTATTTTAGATTTAAATTGCGCGATAAAATATTGCATAAATATGCCGTAAAGATTTTTGTATAATATTTCACATGAAACCTGTAATAAACTTCTTAATTCGAAAGCCAGTAAATTAGTTACGATCAAAGTTAGTGTATGCAGTTGACAGTTGCTTTCGTCTCGTTCCCCTTAGAGTTGACAGTTGAGAATCTATCAGACTCGTTATCAAGTTATCAGAGTGTCAAATATTAATTGTGAAGACGCGCGGTATTAATTATTATTGAAATGGTATTGAATATATTATGCAGTTTACTTAGCCTTTGTGCCTTTATTTTATAATATCGAAGAAGATCAATGTATGCAATGTAGTGTAAAATCGCGGATTTGGAAGTAATATTAATCAATATCTATATCACATCATGTACGTCCCCTCTACAATTGAGAATACGATCGAGAATGGTTACGCCATATTATAGTCCACCACGCTGGCCTAATGCGGCTTCCACAACGTAAATATCATAGTTTTTTAAAGATGGTATGCAGCGTGGTGCAGTACCGTTTTAGTAAAATAAAGGGGTATTCAATGTACGATTTATTGCATTAATTATTTTTGTTGTTATTCCACGTATGACTTGCACTTTTCAAATACTTTTTATATCTTATCTCTGAATCGAGGTATTCTAACAATAATATAAATAGTACCTATGTTTTATAAATTTCACCAAAAACAAATGGCGAATATTAAAAAAATGAAATGCACAATAACTTACAAACTAAGAAACATGAATAATATTTTCTGCATCATTATTTAGTTAGTTAAAACTGTTTGCGGCTAGCGACAGCTGTTTATCGAATAAGAAAGTCATGCAATCGCGTTGTGTAGTAAAAAATATTGGATCTGATTTTAGAAAGACGAAAGTATCAATGATAAATGTCTTTGCGCCATCTGATACTCTTATTGCAAATGTTTCGTAATGAATTGTAGTTTTTACTGCAATTGAATACACATAATGCTAACTTGAATAATGGCAACGGGATCAATTTAGATTTATCTAAACTTTAAATTGAATTTAGAACGATTGCCTCTAAATATGTATATGGATGGAATTTTGAAATATTCTTTTTCGATCTTGGTTTTATTGTAGTTGCCTCAATTAGATATGAAATAACAATAACTACTACCATCGAAATCACTGTGATGTTAAGAAATCACTTAAAGTTATATTTTATTACAAATATCAAGTAATTATTTCTTTAAAATTATAAGACATAATGATTCACTAAATGTTTTAAAGCTGAATAATTTGTTTCCGTGAAGCGGAAATTTCAAGAATCATTGATACAAAATGTTAAAAATATTTTTTTTTTTGGATAGTAAGTTTATGTTTAATATCTATAGGCTATATTACATCATGCTTAGACCCATAGGGATGGGGAGTCAAGCGAAAAGTAATACTGGTCGACGAAAAATAATTGTGGGGTACCTACTTTAACAATTACTATGAGTTGAGGGTATCTGCGATTTTATGACCGGTTAAGAGTATATAAACCCTCCAGTGGCGTAATTTCGTTTAGTCGTTACTGAGACTCCGACGAGGTCGGTCGTCGTTGAGGCTCTCAATGTGTCGGTTATCCGCGGTGTTCTTTGTAGTAAACAGTAATAATGCAAACTAAACGTGCCGTACAAATCGTTTTCTACAAAATATGTAATAGTGTTAAAAGTTGTGAATCATGTGTTTTGTGATGTATAAAGTTTGGTTTCAATGTCGATAATTCTGTGAATTGCACTACAAGTGTTCTTCAGCAAGACTAAATGCAACAGCATTTGATGATCAACAACGCAGCTTTCACCAGTCATGGCGTAAGTGATTTATTATTTTATTTTGGGCAATGGACAATCGTAATCATTGTACATTAAACTTAATTATGTTTACAGCTTAATTTATTCATCGTTAATCTATACTATATTAAGCAGCCAAAGAGTTTGTTTGAAGGCGCAAAGTCGCGAGCAGTACTAGTAATAAGATAATTGTCTAATCCATAAATTTCACTATCTAGCCAGCATTTTCTACGCAATATTAATTTAATAGTACAACTAAGTAGGCACTTGGAAAATAGAAATATACAAAGAATGTATAGAGATTTAATTATTTTACTTCTTTCGCAGTAGCTTTGCGTAATTACAATCGTGATAATTATGAATGGCGCTCGTTTGGTACTCGACGCACAACAAGGGTGGAGTCACTTGAAATGTTATTAAAACGGCCCGTGTAAACATTTTCATTAGATATCAAGGTTTACAAACAGGCTTTTAAGGGATAGATAGAATTACAACATGTAGAAAACTGTTCGTTTAGGATTACCGCGGATTTTTGTTGTTGCAAAACAGGTCGTTAAAACAGGTTTGATTTTGTTTATTTGGTTCATAAAACGAGACTTGCACAAAATGCATTATCAAATAAATAAATAAATACACCCAACAGTGAGTCAGACTATACACTAAGATTGAGTCTTGTGTCGCGGGTGTGAGGAACTACGAGAGGCTTTTCGGTCTCACAGTCAACCAGACCCGAAACAAATATCTGTGATTCACACAAAAACAGGTCCCGAAAATGAAATATTGTTTCCGAAAAAATTACAAATGTGTGGACATCCTTCTCGATGACGTTTCACGATATGCAATGCAATGCATGTAATATAAATTCTTAGATTATCTAATCATTGCATGCACGCAATGATTAGATAATCTAAGAATTTATAACTGCTTACCTAACTCTGTCATAATTGTTATAATTGCTAGATCCTATCCACCCACTACTGGACAGTTATCCTCTTTTCTCTCTTTTGGGCTTAACTAATTTCTTCCCCGTGATACGACTGATTAATTCAGCCCATTTGGATCATCGATCTGAGTGCAGACTATATCACAAAAAAAATATTAAATCATTTATTTCCTTGACACCTACTCGTAGGGTAGTTGATAAAATTATCCTCCTCTTGAATCCTTGATACAATGCAGAAAAAATGTAAGAGAAGATAATATTAATAGTAATTTACAAAAAAAAAAACAACCAAAGATACGTGGATTTGTCTAATCTAAATATAGAAAATAGTTTAATAATTAGTGATATCAATTCCATTATGTCACTGTCTTGTAGTTGCTTAATAATTATGTTACTAGTACCTAGTATTATGAATTATCATTGAGAAACTTAACGAATATTAAAATGTTATAATATTACCTAGTATTTCACGCCATTCGTGTTGTCGAACCATGTAACCACTAATAATACCTACACTAATTTAAAGATCTAAGCTCTGAGCTAAAAGTACCCACACATCCGTTATGTCTCCGGCCAGTGTAAAGTTGTCTCAGCCGCTTAACAAGTAACAACCTACATGGTGGAACTCAATAGCATTGATACATGTATTAAACTCTGGCAAAACTGGGCCAAACAAGGAATTAGCGCGTCTGTTCTGTAGGCATCCGTAGTTAAACAAAACAAACACTTGAATGCCATCTAAGCCTGTGTTAGTAGTTTCAGTAATTGATTTGCAGTCTTAATTGTGTATTTTTAGTAAAAAAAAATGAAATATAATTATGTATACGGTATATTTATTTTAACACAAGTCTCCTCCAAGGACTTCTAGATCTCTACATAGTTAAATATGATCCTCGGTAATAGTTCTAAAGTATTTGAAGGTTGTGATCTGTTGTATTAAGTAAATAGTTCCGTCGTGATGAATCAGTTCTCACTTCATGTCCCACTAGTCACTACGCATCTTACACCATCGTACATCGATACGGAATCGTAATTCGTAAGCCTGTTTGTATCGGCTCATATACGTCCCACTGCAGGGCACGGGCCACCTCTACAATTGACAGTATGACTAAGAGTGGTTAGGCCATATAGTCCACCACGCTGGCCTAGTGCGTGTTGGTGGACTCACATACCATATATTTTTTTATAAATCGCTATGGTATGCAGTTTTCCTCACGATGTTTTCCTTCACCGTTCTAGTGCGTGGTAACCGACTAATTATACATACATGACCCCGAAAATCGTACTCTTACCAAGCGTGATTTATAAGAAAAAATATGTTCCTTCTTTATTTTCCAGGAAGGTTTCTGTCGTGATTATGTATTATTTATGGCGACTATCTACTACCAAATTCAAGGCTTTATAAAACTGCATGTATTATGACATAACTTAGTTATGTCATATTTATTCAATGGAGGAAAAGCTATATCGATATATGTATATCGCATATGATGGCGTGTTTATAAACTGTCGTTCTCAAGGGCTCTCTAAAATTAAGTATAGACATATTTACACCGACATCGAAGGAAAATACGTGATGATTTATGCCTTCCACGGCGATAGGTTCGCCGCATGTCACATCTGAGCACCAAAATAGATCAATCACAACGACATAAGCGTAATCTTCGTATGTTTGTGCCAACGTATTTGGCAAACATGCCTCGTGGGTACATACAAAAAGCGAGGACCAACTCCATTACACAAACTACTTGAAATTCATATCAGTTGGGAGGAAACGTAATTAAACTCATAATAATTAACTTGGTAACTTGTTTCAAGTGCATTTTTGTGAGCTTTAACACCGCAATTGGTACAACTGAGTGGAGTTTTTAAAGTTACATTAAAAGTTTGTACGTGCGGTATCTGGATGGTCTTAATCGTCCTCAGTGGTCCGTCACGTCCATTAGTTTGGTGCACAGATAAGCGAGGTTATCTTTCTACGTAATTAATGTTAAATATCATTAGGGGATGGTAATGCTGACTTGGATTTATTGATTGTTTTAATGGATAGCTTGTTCTTGAATCATCATTTTTCATTTAGGTAATTAGTAAATTTTCATCCAGTGATGGCTTTTGTGATTTTTGATAAGATATAAGAGAATAAGATGATATTTTTTTACTAGAAAGATTTGTTACAAATTTTGAGGTTAAAATACATTAGTGCGAAAAATATTTTATGTAGCCATACTTGTTAAATAAACGGAGATACTTGTTTATGTCGTGACGATATTCCACTTTCCACTAGGGCTAATGCTGTGATTTTGCTGAACTAAGTTAAAAATAAAATCTTCGATTTTGATGTGACCATTTATATTGGAAATATATTTTGATAGACTTCTAGTGATCCTGTTGCAGTTTAACCTCGCTATGACTTCATCGCTTCTTAATTTTGTCTAAGAAGTTGATCTCATTGACCAGTGCATATAAGATCAAAAGGGGGTGTATAATATACTATATAATACTATATAAGATGAGTAGGGACGGCTAACCTTCGTAGTTGGTACATACATCACGCGATACTGACATACATAGATACTCTCCTCCCACCTTGCAACTATTAGAATGTTATTGCTATTATAGAGTAAAATATTTTTAGACGAAAAACACCTTGTACTAAAAATAGAGCAGTAAGAAATATATATTACTAGATCCGCTAACATTATGCAAATATTTTTTTTTGTATATTGACGATTACAGAAGGTAAATATTTGTTTTTTATTGGAAGTATCTATTAGTTATTCACGTTAAACACTATCTTTAACCGACAATTAAAGGTACAGCCACTTCCGTTTCTATTCAGAGACTTTTGCATTTCAATCAAGACATTAATCATTGACCGGTCAAGTCATATTTACAGAACTCAAAAGTTTAATCGTTTGATATTTTTCTAGCTGAAAAATTCCTAAAATGAAAATACTCGAAGCAACTTCTTTGTATTCGCTTTACTAAACTCGATGGAATAACAAAAAATGTTTCATTTGTTTTATAAAAGCATTGTAGGAAGTTTCCCGGATACAATGTAACGTCAAAGTCCCAAAATAGACCGTGTTCGTTGACTAAAATAATAGCTCTCGAGACATCGGTTTATTTTAAGCGGAATAATCCTATTATTTGAACAATCAAGTGACTAAAAGAATAATTTAAGCTGCTGTTTCTGTCTCGATATAAACCAGACAGTAGTTCTGTTGTATTAGATTTACCACGTTCGTGACAAATATTATTGTAACGTAGCAAAATAGAACTGGAAAGATTGAAAATAAACATGATATTTGCGTTGGGAGTTTTAGAGAATAGAAAGAGTGGAGTAATGAGTGAAGACTAGACGGTTACATTGCATTCATGAACTGTATTAACTCAATGAAATTACTTTGTTGATTTTCTATGACACATTATAATCGTTCCCGTTGAGCCAAAAATATAAAGGTGGTATTGTATTGGTAACCTTGGGCATTCATTTGGCCCCATTCATCGTATCTGATAGTGGAAATCTTTAATGATGCACATAGTTGGGTTCCGTTTCGGGTTAATTTTATGTACATATTTCCGATTTCGCCCATACGCAAATTCGTGATATAACCCGTCTCATGACTCATCTATGGCTGTTTCATTTGGTTTAGACTGCATTTGTCATTAAACACCTTCTACATTAAGTCCGCTGCTGAACATAGCCTCCCCCAAGGATCTCCACATCGACCTGTTGGAGGCGGATTGCATCCAGCGACTTCCTGAAACTTTAGCCACGTCGTCCGTACCCCTTCTAGGCGGGCGTCCGACATTTCGCTTGCCTGTTTTGTACACCAATATAAAAAAGTGAAATAAACAAAGTTCAAAGCGAATTAGACAGCGGACTACTATTTGACAGTACTCAAACATTCGATTTGAATGTATTAACATTCGCATCGATACAGCTGGAGTATCAATTGATTTGGCTGATTGTAAATGAAAAGCTTTACAAGCTATATTTGTTATGTTCGCTGTTGACATCGTTTGTATTGTCAAATAACAAAACGGCATGGAATTGGATGTTTTTTCCGCCCGCAAATGAAGATTAATTAAAGGTTATGCTTGTTTGTCAACACTATTACAATAGCTATTATTTGATTATATACGTCTTGAATTAATTGGAGTTTCATGAGGTATAGATAATAAATAAACTACATCTTCACTTAAAAAAAAATAACGCTTAATGGAGAGGTTTATACTTGTGAGATCAAGTATCGTCCAAACCAAATGGCGCCTCGCTTGACGTTTATTTATTTATTTATATATTCTTTATTGTACACCAAAATGAAAGACTCGTACAAAATACTTAAAAACTAAACGCATGATTACAATAGGCGGCCTTTGGATGGACTAAATTATTGTGAAATTGAAATATAGCATGTAGTTATTGTTCGCTAGCTGGCAAAATTATCCCATCAAAAACATCCTGTAAAAAATATCAAGTCTCGCAGTTCAGTTTTTCTACCGCAAAATGTTGTCAGATCCATGTCATACCATGTCTGTTAATTTATTTAGTCCTTGCTTAACGGACCTTCTGTATAAAGTTATTACGTAAGTTATTATCATATCAATATCAAAAATCCTTTACGTTTTAAATAAATAGATTGACTTTGCCATCGCATGAAAACATAATGTATCGTACAATTTATACATGATGCTGCTTGGTGTATCTAGAAAAATAGGCAGAAATTATGAAATGTTTAAGTTTTCCCTTGATCTAGATACCAAACACTAATTATATTCTAAATTTGAAGGTTCTATGTCTGCTACAAGTGCTTTAGACTTTTGATGATCGGTCAGTCAGTGAGTTATTAAATTAAGAAAGTTTGACAACTTGCAATTCTTAAACTACTGGTTCAAATTGAATAAAATCTTAAATATACCGTGTTTACACAATGCCTGCTAAGTAACTGAAAATTCAGGTTTCTTGCTTTAACCACAACGAAGTTATGGGGGGTTGAAAATTATCTGAATTGCTTCGAGAAAAGGATGGTACGACAGTGTCGCTTTTTAGCTCGACTTGGAGGAGGCACTGCCGTGCCCTCAAATGCTCATCTAATGGATATGCAAAGGCTGAACCCGAACCACGACACAATGGCGTGTCTTACGTTGATCAATTTTGCACCTTCATATAAGGTGCCATTTCCTAGTTAAAAATATACTGTTCCTACTTAGCCTCCTCTTATATCCCTCTTCTGCTATGCTGCTTCTGCTGTTGTTGTATGAAAAAATCGTTCTTCTACTTTAAGTACCTTTTTAGTGTTGAAGGTTGGTTGTTAGCTTCTGTTATTTTTCTTTATTATTGCCAAATGGAACAGTTGTTCAAAAATCATTTATTTTATTTCATTTATTTATTTTATATAAGCTTTATTGTACACCATAAATAAAACAAAAGAAAACAATTCAAACTAGAAAAAAAAGTACAATTGGCGATCTTATCGCACAAGGCAATTTCTGACTGACAACCATTTATCATTATGATTGTTTAATAGCTTCCAATAGTAATTATCCAATAGAATATGTTTAGTCAGCAACACCGCACTGTGTTATAATCTCGGCTTTTCTGATAGCCTCTAAGCCAGCTACGCTGAAATGACTGTCGTAATTTCCATAATGAGTACACGTATTGGAACTATGAAACTTGATAAGGCATGTTTCCAGACTCTTGTTTGGAATTTTGATCCAAAAATTCCAATAAATCCAATCCATTACCTAATACGCCAACCCGCACTAGGCCAGCGTGGTGAACTATTTGGCCTAACCATTCTCAATCGTACCCTGCAGTGGGACATATCAGCTGATATAGATCCAGATTACCTAATGTCTCCACGAAGTGCAATAGGATTGCTAGCTTATAAAGTTATTATACCTGATAGAAATAGTTCGTTTGTGCCACATAATAAATTTGCAGTAAATAAAAAAATAAGTAGCAATGATTTTTTACAAATTCTAAAATATACAATTCTATATTATAATATGTGACAATAACTGTATACCATTATGTGAATAGTCGACTTACTTTCCGGTATTATAATATTGTTACACTACAAATACCGGTACCCTCTTTAACATACAATACAAATAAAAGCTATTTCTTAAGCATACAATTCCTTTTCCTACATGAAAACATTCAAAGAACACAACTTTCGCGCAGTTTTAAGTAAAAAAATAAAGGAATAACAGAAAGTTCCATTCACAACGCGCTTGCATGAATGTTAGCATTAAAATTGTAAGAGTGACGCTCGGAGGCGATTTGTGACGTTCGACTTTCCAGTTTTTCATTTAGTCTGAGCTGAATTGTCCATAGTCGGAACTGTTATTGTAAAAAAGACAAATGTATTCCCAGAGTATTTTTTTACACATACTAGATTTTTGAACAGCATGGTATCCAAGTGTACCTCATGGCAATGGGCGGGGCACTTAGCGCGGAGAACTGATGGCAGGTGGAGCCGAAAAGTTCTCGAATGGAAGCCACGTAGCAAAAAGCGCAGCGTAAGACGTCCACCCACAAGGTGGTCAGACGACCTGATAAACGTCGCTGGATGCAGGCCGCCTCCCACAGGTCACTATGGAAATCTTTGGGGGAGTCCTATGTTCAGCAGTGGACTTCCTTTGGCTGATGGATGGTTGGAACCCTAATGGAAGGACAGGAGGAGTGATGCACAATATCCTCTTCTTATTCCCATCCGTTTTACTTTCCACTCCCCTCCCGATTTGATGGGCCCGCAACATATCTATGATCGAAGGATTGTGGATATTTTGGGTATGAGATTTACCATCAGCTGACTCGTTTGCGCGTTTGCCGGATCTATCTTATACAAAAGATGGGCAGACGTACTAGTAAAGGTTTTGGGATATCAATAGATTCAAGCCGTCAGGTCGCTGTAGAAAACCTTGAAGGAGGCTAATGTCCGTCAGTTGACTGCTTGTTATGAAATATAGGTATTAATGAATGGTACTTTTTTCATTGAAACACCAGATTGATATTTTAAATTTTAAATATTTATGCGGTCTTAAAATACACGTTCGTTGGGCTCGGCATACAACTGCGTTAAACTTGCATCCTGTTTAACTTTAACAATACTCTACGTACTGAATTCCTACTCTTGCTAACCTCCTTTTAGTGGATCATGATTATTCTTTTGTATGTGTAATAAACATACATTACGAACAAAACTATATCTGAATTACAAAATTCTTCAACTTTGTCGTTTGTTTGGCTATATCCCACTCTTTATGAAGCCGGCGCTACAGTTCCGCAATGTTGCGAAATGGTTTGTTGTTTAATTTTACTATCGGTGTCAATAATTGGTTAAAGACACATAAAACTACCACCCTGGTCAGTGAAGGATGATTTTCCTCGCATTTAAAACACTCGTGACCCTCATTTACGGTAGAAAGCTGATGCTTCGCAAAGTCGACAGAGATTTGTAAATACAAGCAACATTCTATTTCCTGCTTATATGGGTCGTGGGTTGAAATACGTTTGGTATTCAGATCAACGCTATTCTTGTCGCCGATGCGTACATCAAACGGAAAATGTAAATATTCCCATAGAAAAAGTACCATTGAGTGACATCGACGATATGTTTCAATGTGGGGGAATGAAGTCAAATCATGTATAATTCATACTTGAAACTGATTTCAAGCAACAATATTCAAGGTGTATTAGGAATATATCATATCTAAAGTGATAAAGTTTTGCTGATAACGGATAAAGTACATGAGGAAATGTGTCAAAAATATTACACTGATAAAAACTACAGATTCTAAATAGAAAAAAAAAACAAACTAGCGATCCGATTCGGTTTAGCCAGGTGCTGATATTTTTAATTCCAGATAACATGATGCACGTTATATTTCGCGTAGTAAAAGTTTTATGTTTAAACTCAACGGAACTGCCGTCCTTTATACTGCGTTTCCCGACCCGTTCAATTTAATTCTGTCTCATTCTAAGGCAAGCAATTCTATCCTCTCATATCCCATTTCATCCGCCCTATATTCTATCTCATCTTATTCTTGTCAGTTTGGAAGAATAAAATACATTTTTGAATGCCTTTCTCATTCCATGGGAATAACAAATTTTCTGTGATAAAAAGTTCATCAAAATTGGTCCAGCCGTTTGAGCGAGAAGAAGTAAATAACACTCAAGATCTTGTCTTCATAATATTTGTAGAGTTATGATATATTTAATTATTGTCATTAGGATAGTTTCAGTAAAATTAGTCGGTATATAAAAATATGCAAAGTCCTCACAATACCTCTTTTTTTTTTATTGCATTGAATGGCGAGACAAGCAAGTCGTTCGCCTGATGGTAAGCGTTACGACCGCTCATGAACAGTAGCTACATTCCACTGCGCTCGCCATCCTGAGACATAAGATGTTAAGTCTCAATATGTCCAGTAGTTGCTCTGGCTACAATGTCCTTCAATCCGAAACACAACAGTGCATTTAAGCAGTGTTGTTTCACGGGAGAAATGGACATTGCGGTGGTACCTACCCAGATGGCCTCTCACATATGAGAGACCTACCACCAGTTAAATGAATTTTAGTTATGAGAAATGTTTAATTATTTATTATGACAAGTGTTTCTTTACCCATCCATAATCCAGCATGTGTTTTATAATATTGTATTAAAAATATATATGTATGTGATAAATTGCTAGATTTATTTATTAATCGACTGTCTATATATCATTCGAATGCCAATATGTAGTATTTCAATCATTGGTGTCTTAAAACAGTCAATTTTATTGCATTATGAGGTTTATGGAAAAAATATGGCAGTGATATTTTAAGGAGGCATTTCTTCCCACCTGGTACTGCCCATAAAGGTTATTTATTTCTGTTTTGAGCCTAGTAAATAATAAAGTGCTTAATTTTGTTAAATATGGACTTTATTAGAACATATAATACAAATTATTATTACAAGTGGATTATTTGGTATCCTTATTTTATTTTGTTACTTGATGAAGGTCAAAACTTAATTAGTTCAGTTATATTTTATAATGTTATGGGCAATATACTCAATAATTAGTTAAGTATGAGCCATAAGAATATTTCCCCCTAATCTAGCAGAAAGCTACCTATTTAATTGCTATGTTGTTGGATCGCTACATAATTTTGAGAACTTTGTTCATTGTTGTGTTGATTGAGTAAACAGCAGGAAAGAATACAGCACTCGTTGGAATACCTAGTAATAATTATTATTAGGTCACCAAGACACAGACAAATTAATAAATACTTATTCATTTATTAGTAATAAAAAATGTAGGAAGTAGCTGGATGCAGGCTGATTCCGCTCCATCACTTTCGAAATCCATGGAAAAGGTCATGATGAACAGCAAATTTGCTGTGGCTAAAAAGAAAAAAATATGAATAGTGTTTTTTGTGATAGTATTTAAAATTGTATAGTTATTTAAAATCACTTATATTTTTGTAAGACTTTAGCAACATGACATAGAGATTTAGCAACGAAAAGGTACAATAACAGAAAAATAATATTATCAAATAACGTTTTAACATAGACAATACTAAATAAATAAATATATATTAATGTTATTAAAAATATAGTTCACAGCTTTAATCCATTTCAACACTTATAAATGAACTCAGTTTAAACCTCTTTGCATAAAATATATCCTAAACAAAGACACCGATCTCTCAGAATCTCGAATCTACTATACTTGGCGTAAACGTATGCCATATCGAATGTAGGATTTGAAGACGCATCCAATACCGTCAAGTCATGTGTTTGAGTCAAAGGCGGCGCTCGATGCGATGTATCTGCTCAAAAGCGCCGACTAATGGCCTACAATTGGTATTGTCTGAGGGGGTTAAGATGTCATGCAGTGTTCTAAATCCCTTTGTAAGGAATATCTCTGGGTTATTAACACTTTATAGTATACTCAATACTGGTGCAATGGTCATATAGATAAATATGTAAAGATATTTGTAACATTATTTGAAAAATTATATATTAAGAATTTGAAAAATACAGATATTAAATGTATATATGTACATTTTATACGTGTGCATTTGACTTCGAGACAGATTGAAAACACACATATACAGGGTATATCAAGACTGCTACCAAAAACGAAGCTGGGTGGTAGTTTTAGTGACTTCAGACACAATGCAACTAAATTTTGTGGACAAATTTGTGACTAAATTTTTTGTTATTTTTTTTTATAGTCGTATTAGTGTGTGTTTTATTTAAAAATAAAAAAAATTGCGCCTTTTTTTGCGAAATTTTTTTTAGTTGCATTGTGTTTGTGGCCTCTAAAACTACCACCCGGCTTCGTTTTCGGTAGCAGTCTTTACCGGGTATATCAAGACTATTCTATTTTGCTGAGAAACGTGACAATTATTTTTAATGATTTTTTAAATATCATCATTTTTGGGTGGTAAATCCATAGTTTTTGCTTTAATAATAATTTAAAATCTTTTATCCCTTAGAGTACTTATAAATAAAAGGGTACACACTATTATTTCACGACAAAATGGATTTACCACCCAAATACGACAAAAGAAAAAAAAATACAAAAAAACGTCACTTTTTTTGCAATATTTTCTATTGTATTGTGTCTGAAGTCGCTTAAACTGCCACCCGGCTTTTTAGGTAGCAGTCTTGATATACCCTGTATATACAACATGGTATATTTTTTAATTTGCTTTAGAACGACAGGAAGCTGCTAGTGTGACACCCGCTCTCTTATATTTATATTTGTATGACCTACTTTTATTTTGGATCTATTGTAAACTTCTAACAATATAAATTTGATCGAACGTGACATGTCTCGAAGTCAAATGCACACGTATAAAATTAATGATTGTGTAGAGTTGAAAAAATTCTTAATAGTTTCAGAAAATACTTCAGAGCCCTGAAAGTGTAGACTTCAGACTTGCGTCTAGCCCTATCTTACCCTAAGTTAACCCGCATTGTGTAGAGAATAAATTCACTCGTATGAAGTATCATTTATATGGAAAAAAACATTAACTGAAATAATATTATCTAGACTGCCTTGGTGCCGTAGTTCTACAGTATGGTTATAAAGCTGAGGTTTTAGTTTCGAATCCCGGGTCGGGCATGATGATTTTGGATTTTTCCATTCATTAGGAATTTGTGCCCAAAATGTGAGTGTCCGGATAGCACCACTGCCTACCCCTTCTGGGAACAAGGCGAGAATTTGTATGTAATATGTTATCTACGAAAATTCAATTGAGACATAACATTATACTCATTATTTTTATATTTGATTTGTATTATTACGAGTATGATGAAAAGTCATAAACTGTTACCAATTTGATATTAAGTTAATGGTAACACCAGGCATTGCGTTAATCTGTCTGTATCAGCCCATATACGTCCCACTGCAGGGCACGGGCCTCCTCTACAATCGAGAGTACGATTGAGAGTGGTTAGGCGTTAATACCACCACTAGTTCTAAGCATACTTGATGTCGATTCTCGGCAGCATTTCCACTTTCTTACCGTTTGTAGAAAAATAAAGTTAGGCGAGCTGCTGTAAAGGAAGTTCGTCTTACAAAACTAAACCGTATGTTTCACCCGCACCGCATAAATAGAAATAACTTGATTGAAGGTTTCTCTGTACCCAGAACTTTTCCACTTACTTATCCGCAATTTATCCCATCAGATACAAATCCAATTTTACTACACAATTAATGAAAATATTTCGCATTCCTGTTGCAAATTCAAGCGTAAATTCCGTACTTAAAAGTTAACATAGAACTTAAATATAAATAGTAATACTGGTTAGTTTTGCTTGCGGGATTACGAGAAGCACGCAATTCTATGGCTCATATTCTGAATGAAGCAACGTCAGTAGAATTTGACACTAATGTTGATAGTAGCATGTAACCATTTATTACGTAGCGCGTAGCTCGTAGCTCGTAGCCGCACTCGTAGCCGGCAGTCAGTGAGCGCGGTTGGAAAGAGTCGGCCGCCGACGCCGCGCCGGCACTCGCGTCCCAATGTCTTCCTCTTAACTTCTCACTATTGATATCTGTACGATTAATGATTATTTTAACGTGATCATTGATAACGCTTTTCTCAATCGCTTACCAAGTGACTGTCTAAAGGCAAGTACTTATTCAAATTTTTCTTTACTTCATAACATTTTTGGTGGTCATTAAAACAAAGTTTAATTAGATTTCGTACACACATGTAGATGTAGAGATAAATGCATGCCTCGTGGAATAGACGCGAGGTCAACACGCTGCCACCGCGCGAGTCCCGGCTCAACGGAAGGAAACACTAAATTAACAACACGAAAAATACATAGCACCTGAGTCCCGTTAAAATTCTCTTATCCTGGCAGCACAGTTAGAGAAATTGGGTCAGGTAGCTTACACTGCTGCACAATAAGAATAGGAACAATAAATCTTTTTTGTTTAAGTTCACGGTCCCGTGCGTTTCATATATTGTCACACGAGTCGAGAATGGCTCTCGATTAAAAAAATATTAAATGCCATCGTACCGTGGAAGCCACTTTTTTCACTTTGTGTAGAGATTTTTTTAACTAAAACTAACGGCCTGTAAAGCCATAGCGATGCGCCAGTTATTTTTCATTCTCCATTCATTTATCGAGTATAGCTGTCTCTTGTTGACCCAATATAGCTCCTTTCATTCCTTTTTCAAACTTTAAACCACCTCTGGGCTCATACATACATGACGTACACAATCGTAGTGTAACTCATACATGTAATTTAGAAAATAAATTGAATTTAGTAAGTTGGAAAATAGTTGTAGAATCTACAATTGACGTAGATATTACCTGAATTTGAAGGTGACTAATTCCGTCATGTTCTTGGCTCGTAACATATATTTTTTTCATATCTGAGAACATGTTTAACAAATTATTTTAGGGTTAAAGCTAAATAGAACAATTTTGTCTCTTCAACGAATACACCCACAATTGTAAAATAGTAATTAATTTTCATTTCTGCGGTTGTTGTGCGATCACTGAAATAGAAAATTTATGGCCACTTTTCCGCGGTCTGTATGGACAAAACCTTCTAAAGCTATGAAATGGCTGTAATTACGCTGGAAATCACTTCTAACTGTTATTAGCCTTTCTGTTCCTTTTCCACCGGAAGAATTTTACGGACCACTTCCATACCGACAGTCTCTGCGGATCATACAAGCTTCGAAGTTATCAGGTCATCTCTTGGAGTTAGATTTTTAGATATCAGATGCACTTTAGGTTGTTTTAAAGAAACCATATCAGCGTATTATGTACGTCGTATTATTTTGGAAACAGCCTTTGTTTTGTGCAAGTCAAATGTTATTGAACGCCTCTTTAAGTCTGCTATTTTCATCTGATTTTCTGTTCAACAGAAGGATTTACTCATCTAGTATACTTAGATACTGTGAATCACGCAGGTCGCCCCGACCTTCATCAGGCCATCTCTTAGAGATACATTGTGAAATAATTTAGACTATATTATGTGTTCTGTTTGGAACGAACACCAGCACAAAATATATTTCCTAAAAGTCTAGGTATGGCATAATTATTTCGAAATTGTGTGCAATTTCATGTGAGTAAGCAAATATATTACTATCTTTATTATTTTTGAGTTTGATCTTCTAACCATTCTATTTCTCTTAAATTGGAAGTATTTTCACCACTTCCATATCTAGATACTGTGGCTCTGTGGATCTCACAACTCGCTTCGACCTTTATCAGGTCATCTCTTGAAGTTGGATCGTGAGATATTTCAGACGATGTCGGTTGTTTGAAAACACACAATATCAGCAAAAAAGGCATTAAGTAGAATACAAGTAGGCCACATTAATTTGGAAACTGCCTTGTCATTTTACAAGTAAAAAATAGCTTTTGTGTCTTATTTTTACGAGATTTTCCATAATAATAATCTGTAAAGAATATTGTATATTTTTAAAAAAATATTTGTTTTGGTGCAGTAATTATGTGAATACACACAAATTCTCACGCCTTTTATCTCAAAAGGGCTAGGCAGAGGTGCTAGAAGACCCGCATTTCGCCTTATATGCTCCGATACGATGTGATAGAGTTGAACCTATCGTAATGATGTGAAAACCTTAGTAAATATAATACAATGGTCAAAAATCACTACCTTTCTCTCTGAACAGTCAAAATGAGAAGTATAATTCCTTACATTTGAACCTAAAGGTAATTTATAGTATATTTATTTATGTATATATATATAAATATATACCGGGTATATCAAGACTGCTACCGAAAACGAAGCGGGGTGGTAGTTTTAGTGATTACAAATACAATGCAACCAAAAATTTCGCAAAGAAACGCGACAATTATTTTTAATGATTTTTTAAATATCATCATTTTTGGGTGCTAAATCCATAGTTATTGTTAAAATAATAATTTAAACCCTTTTATACCTTAGAGTATCTATAAATAAAAGGGTATTCACTATTATATTAGGGAAATATACATTTACCGCCCAAATACGAACCTAGGAAAAAAATAACAAAAAAAAAAATTGTCGCTTTTTTTTCCAGCATTTTCTGTTGCATTGTGTCTAAAGTCGCTTAAACTACCACCCGGCTTCGTTTTCGGTAGCAGTCTTGATATACCTTGTATATATGTATCTATAATAGGTGTATGTATATAATTATGTATCATATATGTGTGTGTATAATTAGTATTATAAATAATTAGTCTATTATTATTTTATTGGAGCTTGTATCCTTTTTTTCTAGACTGCCCTCTCATCTTTTCCTTTTTTTTCATTCCATCCAAAGGTTGTCTGTAAGAAATCGCCTAGAGCGATAAGACTGCCATCTGTACTTTTTTTTTCATTTGTAATATATTTAAGTGTTTATCCTTTATGTGCAGTTAAGAATAAAATAAATAAATAAATACAATATTACTTATCTATTGGTTTACCAAAAGCTGGAATTGTAGTACATAATTATTATACTCCTAAACTGAAGCATTCAAATACATTATATAAACTGTACCATAGTTATACAGCCATTATTAACTTAACTAACTAACGAGAGTATATAGTCTAAAATTTCCTCTCCTTTAGCGGAAACAAGCGACATCCCGTGTTTGTATAGGATTAACTGAAGATGATATTCTATCCATGTATATAGATACTATGCGAGTGGGCAGCTGTGAACAATTCTCGATCAGTATCTGGAATGGACATATGTGCAGCATCTTTCTACCTCATTATACGACTTAAAAAAAACTTAAACAAGAACTGTAATTTGTAATGCATTTCTTAGTAATTAATGCTATTGTTTGGTGTTGCTACTGTCCCTGAGCGGTCGTATCGCTTACCATCAAGCAAATGATTTGCTCTTATAGCCATATTTTACAGATTAAAAAAAAAGACATCATTGTTGAACACAACTTGAAACATAACATTAAAAAAAATGTCTACTCGGATTTTGTTAACAAAACTCCTCTGATCGATTCTTAATCCAGCCTATTAAATAAGCAAAGGCGCTATGTCTAACTTTTTCATAATACAAAATACTTTTTATTATGAACCCACTTCAATAAAGCCCAGTGACCCAGCAATTTAATTGCCAACCACTAGGCCTATGAGTCTAAAATTAATTATAACTAATTACATTACGCGCGTGTATTTCGTTTGATATGCATACATTAATTATTTAGCTCATAATTTAAATTCTAATATCGTTGGCTGAAATCAACAGTATTTTTGGAAGCCAATTAGTTCATATTTCAGTTCGAATAAAATTCATGGTAAAAATGTTGAGAGATTTGGGACATTTGCTGGAAAATCTATTTAAAAAATCATAGTTATTTTAATGAGGCGAATGAGATTTTTTGACAATCAATAATACATTGCAGGCATTAGGTAATCTTATAAAATATTGGCTATAATTTCCAGCTAATATTAAAGGATTAATCTTTATTTTTTTCGGTGGCGTTAAATAAAATTACTACGTGTATGGTATTTACATTTTACGATACTTTGTTGTATGTACATAATGAATGATCTGACGATGATAAAATCTATTAAAATCTTTATTATATTTCCGTCATATGGATTAAATGGAATACCTGAAGCGCTGACATAATTCCGACCGTTTCTAAAACAATTGATTACCTTTTGATAATATCAGTAGAAAAATAAAGGGGCGCATCGCCAAATAGTAAAAACTAATAGATTGCCAACATTTTATACCTACATCAGATGTATTAAACTGAGAAAACGTTTTATTCTGAAAACCTTACAACACCAGCTACAAACAATACTACGATTATATCCAGTACATTGAATACCAACGTTTCTGCTCTACACAATTCAATAACCATTTTAAAACGTTTAAACCAACCGTATATTAAACACAGATGGTTCGACATTCCGACTGGCTGCCGTATATCATGTTACTTATTATACGTAATAGCTTGCCTCGACTGTTGGAGCGGTAATGCGTGAATAGAAGTCAATGTCGATAACAAAATAGCCAACCACGGACCTGATATCTCGTACTAAATTCCTGATTGAATCTTTATGTGATGTGAAAATTGAATAGATGCTCCATCAGCGTCAACACCGAAACGTGAAATTGATAAAAATGTATAAAAGCGTCAGCGACGTGTTAATTTGACAATACAAATCTGATTTACATAAATTCCATTTAATGCCGTGACAATGCATTAATTTGAATCGGTTGACGATTTAAGAATTCGTATTTTGGTGGAATATAATTCATATTGAGGGATTGAGAGGGGTGTAAAGGGATTTGAAGTTATTATGGTAGCCCGAGGTTCAGAGGGATTTGCAAGAGGTCTAGATAAAAACTGTCTGATGACGCAGCACTGGCCGAATGCGAAATTCTTATAATCGAATAATAAATTATATTATTTCACGCATGTTTTTGGTGCTGTTTTAGTTACATAGCTTTTTTGTTAAAGTTCCTTAAAGAGTTGATTCCATGACGCCTTGCCATACATGTCAAGAACATACCTACTTAAAATAATAAAATCCTATAAACTGTAGTTTTAATTAATATGCCTAGCTGCAGGACCTATTGATTACATAGGTTAACAAAAAGAAATTAAACATCCAACTATTTTATCCCACTGCTGGGCAAAGTTCTCCCCCCTGGAAAGAACAGGGGGCACAATTGGCTCTCTAAGGAAATTTTAGTCTACATGGGCTCGAAATTTTAATTATTAGATTAACAAAATAACTTTTCATTTTACAAAGTTTAATAAAGGCGCTATTAATATTATAGTGGCTTTGTATAGGTTCTCTATCGCAGTAGCTCGATACTTTCGTATTTCTCGTCTGTGAAAACCTACTACCTAGATACTAGATCCATCATTTCTTTCAAAGTTTCAACAGTTATGATCTGTCCAATAGCTACTTACAGCACCAGTTAATTAAAACCTGATATTTTCCTTGCTTAGTGAGATATCTACACTAAGTAAAATCCGCACTAAGCCAGCGAGGTGGACATGGCCTAACCCTTCGCAAACGTACTCTCAATTATGTCTGTTTATTTGTTTCTGTTTTGAAAAATCTTAACATCAGAAGCTTTTGTTATAAATAAAGTGTATTGCTGCAATTTAAAAAAATGGTTTACATGTGAAATTCGATTTTTATATCATTTTATTTTATAAACATGCTTATAACCTTTGCAAATGTGACAATATTTCGACAAGACTACAGGATATCACGGCACTCTTGGATTTAAAAAATCCCTTACTACTAATAACCACATCAGAAATACTCGTCTTACTATAGGATTAGTAATGTATTGCATGCTAAATACATAGCTCTATACATAGTATAACACCCAACAATCATCAATATTCCTGATCCTTCACTGAGATCGAGTCTTGTGCCATGGGTATTAGGAACTACGAGAGACGTTTCGGTCTCACAAACACCCAAACCCGAAAGATTTTTTTGTAGACACAAACATTTTTCTCGGTGCGGGGATCGAACCCGCGGCCTCTTGTTTCACAAGCGGCGTTTTACCGACTGCGCCACGGATGCACATATAGTATATACCACGTATAATACACTGCTAAGAGAATAAAGGCGACAAAACGTTCAGCCAGTCTCGTAATAAATATAAACGAACCGCATCGAGTTGATGTGCCCGAATGATAAATAGTGTAGACTTGGTAAGAAGCTTAACGGTGCGCGGTGAGCCTTGGACGCAAACACTAGTCTAGCTGAATCATAGCCCTCTTTTTATTCATATTACTAATGACAATGTTACAGTCTCCGTAGCACAGTTGGATAGACGCGGGCTGTGGAACGGAAGGTTCGATCGCTGCACGAGACTAATATTTATGTGATATTTATGCTTCGGGCCTGGGTTTTTGTATGACCGAAAAGCCTCGCAGTTTCTGATAACCACAGCACAAAACTCGAAGGTAAGCTAGTCTAGTTGAATCGTCGCCATCTTTCTATACATATTGCTAATGACAATGTGACGGCCTTCTTGGTGTAGTTGGGTATACGCCGGCTGTGAAACGGAAGGTTCGATCCCTGAAACAAAACAAATTATGGATATTTGTTTCGGGCCTGGGTGTATGTGAGACCGAAAATTCTGGAAGTTTCTGATATCCACGACACAAGACTCGGTCTTAGTGTAGTTGGGACTATTCATGTGACTATTGGGTGTGTTTATTAATTGATATGCATACATTTAGGACCAGTTGAGAGTGTTAGATTAGTAGGCTTGAGAATTTTTGATAAATAGAAGTACTTTCTTTGTGTAAAGTGGTTTGTGTAAGTATTTCGTCATTATATACGAATTTATACAAAGAAGTGAAAAAGCCTAAAACCAAGAGCAATAAGATTTAAGTACACTTCGGAAAGTATTCTTATAAGTAAATGGATTGAAAAAATGCCATACATTTATTTTGAATCAACAAACTTTATACACAGCTAATGGATTATTAAATTCCTTAGTCGAGTAAATATTTCAGCACAAGTTATGTGAGCCATATTTGCTATCTTTAGAATTTGCTAGCACGATCACGTCATATACATCTTATAAAGATAAACCGTGTCTTCATAATTCTCAATACCATTATTCACATACAAAATCGACCGATATAAGTGACAGAGGTTCGTCACCGCCTGTCTGTGATTGTATGAGCCCATATACTTCCCAATGCAAGGCTTCCTCTACTGTCGAGGGTACTATTAAGTGGTTAGGCCATAAAGTCTGTACACACATAAACTCATGACTTTTCCCAGTAGGAGTAAGCAGAGGTGCAACAAGGAAACGCACGTTTCGCCTTGTATTTCTGTCACACGACGTAATAGGGGGCGAGCCTATCCCCATATTGGGCACTAATTGCTGACTGCGAGTTGATAATTCATAGAAAAATCCAATATTACTTCAATAATATCACTTCACCCGGGATTCGAACCCGAGATCACTTTGCAATCATACCCGCCCATATAGGCCATTATAGTAGTGTCAACGTCATTGTTAAAATATTCGTTTTAATTTCAAGTCTGAGCACTCGCAGTCCGGCAAGTTATAAACTTATCTTATTCTGGATTGACATAAATCTCTAACGACCCTGCTTTCCACGACTCCTCACAAAGTATTGGAAAACTGGAGAACAAATTGAGATATTGTTGTTTATGTTGCTCAACTTTTAAAAGCCCAAATTGAAATGTTATTTTTTACTATTTAACTTTGTCTGATAATTGGGCTCTTCCCGGCCGACCGTGGACGTACTGACCTCATTTTGTAGTAAACGTAATAATAACGAAGTTAGGAAACGGTTCTGTATTCACAGACCTCATTAGATGAGTGACATGGGGTAAATCGAATCTTTCTCCAGTTATGTATCTCATTATATAATTATACAACTACATACGAGATACATTCCGACTGCGACTGAAAACGAAGCCAGGTGGTAGTTTCACACATACAATGCAAATAAAAAAAATGTTATTTTATAATTACTTAGGTATCATTGAGTTTATACATAATTTTGGTATTTACATAATTTTTGCTAAAATTATAATTGAAATCCTTGCTTTCCATTAAAATCGTAAATATAAAAGTGTTTGCATTATTATTTCATCACCAAAATACAACAAAGAATAAAAAAATGTTTTTTTTTTTATGAAATTTTAGTTGCATTGTGCCTGATGTCACTAAATCTACCATCTGACTTGATTTTCGGTCGCCATCTGGATATGCCCTGTATAGATAAGCTCATGCATGTATATCATGATCTATATTTTATTTATTTATTTATTTATTTATATATGCTTTATTGTACACCAAAAAGACAAAAGACACATACAAGTACTTAATAACTAAAGGCATGGTTACAATAGGCGGCCTTATCGCTAGCTGCGATCTCTTCCAGGCAACCTTTGGATGGACTGGATTATTGTGAAATTGAAATAAAGGGTAGTGCAAATAGCGAGAGAATAATAATAATAAACAATAATAATTGATGTACATGCTATATTATATTAATTTACATAATATAAATAAATACAGTAGGAGAACTAAAATAACCGACATAGCCCACCGGATTAGCAAGTTGAAGTGGCAATGGGCCGGGCACATAGCGCGGAGATCTGATGACCGATGGGGTCGGAAAGTACTCGAATGGAGGCCGCGTAGCGGAAAGCGCAGCGTAGGACGTCCACCAACAAGATGGTCCGACGACCTGGTAAAGGTCGCGGGACGTCGCTGGACACAGGCTGCCTCCAACAGGTCTCTGTGGAAATCATTGGGGGAGGCCTATGTTCAGCAGTGGACTTCCTTTGGCTGATGGATGATGATGATGATGATGAAATAAATACAAACATACATACATACATACTAATATATATCGAGCTAACTATAATGATGATTTAAGTAGAGGAGCAAAAAAAAAAAAGTATATATATATATATATATATATATATATATATATATATATATATATATATAACAGGATAATACGTTACTGCAGTGAGAGATAATGTATCTTAACAAGTCTCTTAAAACTTGGTAATGTCTTAGCTTGTCTGACAGACAATGGTAATTCGTTCCACAAGCGAGCAGCATGAACTGTAAAGGACTTGCTTAGAAATGATGTGCTGTGATTGGGAATCTCTAGTTTTACCTGTTGTATAAAAGAGAGGCAGAGCATTCCACATATAAATTGCTGTTTTGCCTGCCAAATAATAGGAGAAATAGATATTGCGGTGCCATCGCTATCGCGATTCCATCCACGGTGCCGTCCTTTTTGCTACCAAGCATATGTTAAAGGATCAGTCTATTGCCTACACCAGCATACCTACTTACGTGATCAATAAATGTGTGTTAATGCTGTA